>JAVTVY010055551.1:0-30617 GCA_036873755.1 Hanleya hanleyi
TTCAGCGCCTAGACGAGGGGTAGAAATGCATAGGGGCCACGGCGCAGTAGATCGTCGATGAGGGCTCTGTTTTGTCGTGAAGTGGTGTTCTGCGCCATGATATCTTCGACACCGTGTTTCAGGAGTATGTTTTCCTCCATAAGCAGATCACATAGTTCGGCCACATGCTGCATCTCATCAATGAGACGAAGACGGTACTGTTGAAGCTTAACTCGCTGGGATGACTCCATGACTGTGGGCTCAGGCTGGTCAGTAGCTGCTACGGTGTAATAGGCTGGTGAAGTTGCACTGGTAAAATGAAAAGCTTCTCCACGTCTCATACAGGCAGGCAGGCAGGCAAGCAGGCAAGCAAGCAGGCATGCTGGTCAGGCAGGCAAGTAGGTCAGAGAGCTCCGTAGGGTAGTGCAATGAATACACCAAACCACTAAAAATCTCCTCCTTTTATACGTTTTTCTACAACAATTTTCCAACATGGCGGCTCCAAAATGGCGGCTCCAAAATGGCGGCATGCCATTGTGGGGAAAAACCCCAGTACATAACAAACAAGTCTGGACATGTACAAAGGTCACGCCTCATTCACCCCAACCGGAAGTGACGTCATATGCAAATTTCTGAGGTCAAAGGTCAATGAGGCTCGAAAAGCCTTTTCCCTACTACTCACAACCCATACCGCAAATGTCCAGGAGTGATTTTACCGGTGGGACCCACATTGTCCACCTTACCAGTATGGACATGGCCAGGCCAATCTAGACTTTTCAAAAAATTTCACCGCTGGGCTTCGGAACCCCTCCCATCGTATTCTACGTGAGGAAACGAGACCCATAGTAAAATCCACCAGAAAAAAATGACCACCACTTTTCCCCAGATCTTGAATTCCACGAAATCTGTAACCAAATTATAATTCCGTCACATAATTCAAAATCTCGGTTATGTCAATCCTGAACAATTTTTCCCATGTTTTTGACCAGTCGTTCTCGCTCTTTCACACTCAATCGATTATACGTGCATTGCCGGGCACATGACAACGGAATTCATGTGTTTGGGTCTGTCCTCAGAATTTGTTAAACCGGATAAATTTGAAACTTGTAAAATAGGAAAAATCGCAACTCCTTAAAAGATGGACCAAAATATAATTCCGTCACGCAGTTTTGCTTAACCACATTTATCAATTTGAAACTTTACTTGACAGAAATCAGATATAATGTAGTCCAGACCCTTCGGATTCGAATATAACATCACCTGAAATGAGTTTTGATGCAATATGTATATAACCAACACGTATAGATTCACAGTCACTGGGATCTCATGTAGGGGGAGATCACTCTTGCTGGACCGGCACGTCATGGAAGTGACGTCACCCGAAGTGCCCCTTCTGTAACCTAGATGTCTCGTGACCGGATGTGACGTCATCCGTGACGTCACTCCACCTCCACACAAAAATCCGCCACACTTTTTCTTAGGGATCTCCACTTTTACTACTACTCCACTGTCTACCACTAATTGCACATGTTCTTTGATCCCATCTACCATAGATGGCACAAACATGCCTTTGTCCCATTTTCCACAAACATAGCAGCTTCCGTTCCCTCGTTTATGAAAATTTGCTTGGTTCCTGTACCTAGAGGAAGCAACATTGCCCTTATCCTCGAGTTTCTCTTGGCGATGAAGCACTTCCTGTAAGCTACTCGTGTCAGCTGCTTTAGTCACATGCTCAGACAGACTTGTTTGCATAATCCTAATTGATCCTGATTTCTTCTTATCTACTACAAGGGCTTCATAGCGTTCGATAACGTCTACAGCTTCTGCTATGGTCCTGCATGATTTATAGAAACATCTGCATTTCATCTCAACAGATATGCTTTTTGTACAAGTGGGTCAGTGTTAATGTCATTTGGGCTGGAGTACCGAGGTCAGAGCCTGGGCTCTTTGAGCCATTCGTCACCCAAGATTGAGATTGTTTCATCTGGTTGGCGAACTCTGCTATCTAGTTTTGTTAACCACTTATTTTTTTGGTGGCTACTACCAAAGCGTTGTTCAAGTTTCCTGGCCAACGCCGAGAAAGATCGTTGTTCATCTTCCCTAAGCCCATTGTAGAATGTCCTTGCCGGCTCCATTAAACTGACAGCAAGGGAGATCACTCTTTCTCGTGGTGTCCACAACCCTAACTCAGCGCAGTCCATAAAATGGGAATAGTACTTCAGCCAGTTATGTTTTCTATCATACGGCTCTGGCTTAATATTCATAAGAGAGTGACGTTCACTCCTCACCATACCATAGGCAATGGGCCTATGACTAAATCCAAGATCTGGCAAACTCCGTTTTCTGTTCCTACTGACGCTTTGCTCTCGTTTTCCACTACTTCCTCACCAGGTATATCAGTCAAAGAGGCAATGGATTCCTGGTAGTCCTCTTCCCCGGAGCTGTCTGGATTATCCTGTTCACCTGATACGTCCTCGTCTCTACGTTGTATAATTATTTCAGGGTCTGAACATGTCGCGATGTTTTCTCGAAACTTCTGTGTTTAGCCTCGTTATTTATGTGAATAAATTTCCCACAATCGTTGTTGAATAAGATAAAATTTACCACCACACTCACAGTCTGTTCGTTTCTCTGGATGTTAATTATGATCCAGTATCAATCAGAACATGAAATCAGACTCGATGGCGATGGTACAACTCCTGTGAATTTGAATAACTGTATAACATGGATGATGGATATTCCTACATATAGGCATATCAGCCTACATTCTTAGCTTAATATGATATAGGTTAGGCCAGGCTGCGATAATGGTGGGATATGGCAGCCTAATATGCAATACATGTACATCCATATATACAGTGTAATGTATGCAGATCGTTTTCCCCCATACTTTATTATGTGCAAACCTATTCCGTATAAAATGAATGCTATAGTACGGGAACACACCTTCTCAATTGTACGGGTTCACATGTCGATTGCTGACTATCATATGCTAAATATACTGAAACCGACGTATTTATACCCCTATACGGACCAGTACTGCACTAAAATGGCTTGTATTTGATAAACAGTTAGCCAACAGGCACAGAAACTGCTTGTTCACGGAACCATATACTTTCAGAATTAATAATTATCTTTACATGAAAAAGGCACAATATTTGTAGCTGAGCCGAAATAGGTAGCACAGTGGCCATTAATAATAGCCACTGGGAAACTATAAGTAACTGTGCCAATTCCAGCCATCAAACATGTTAATCTAGAAAGAAGAATTATTATAGATTTTAGATTAGTAACCAACAACACTAACCCTAATGTGAATTTCTCAAGCTGAGGTGAAATATACAAGTGAACCGAACAATTTCTTGTCAAAGCCGACTCGACACGATGTGCAAAGTGGTCAGCACAAAGAAAAATTTTCCGCACTTTCCTCAGGCTAAACAGTCTATATAACAGCTATAACAGCCTCAGAAACATATGAAAACATTACGTAAATGATTTATTGCCAATAGAATTGAACAATTAACATTAAACAATGCAAACACTAGAAATTCTGTAAACTGCGTCACCGTGACATAGGCCCCGTAATAAAAAGTTTGGAAACACAATGGCGTCCTTGGACGAGGAGAGAGATAAATTGTCAGGGAAACTAGAGAGGTTACGCGGCAGATCAGATCAGATCACCATAATAAACAATAGTCCAGTTTTACATCACATTGTCACTCTTGCGAAACGTGAGGGTAGAGCCCTGTCAACTGAACAACAACAGGGACGATACAGAACACGTGTCTTTATATATTGCGATACTGGTATCACAAAATGTTACATATGACAAGGAAACCATATAGAATGACGACCGGAGGAAACTATTCAGTGGCTTCCAGGTCTCAAGTACAGTGAAAACCTCTTCCCGCTGCTGAAGCACCGCTAAATCCAGGAATGTTTTAGGTAGTTATTTCGACTTTAACCAGGCCTAGGTATAAGGCAAATAATGGATGTCACTTTACGACTCATTCGATTAAGCAGATGTTTCAATTACCCAGTATGCTATTAAGCGGGTTCTGCTGTAATTAGCATAAAATTAAAAAGTTTAAATGCCCCTGATCCAGCTCATTCAAAGAGGAAGTTTTCGTCAATATGTCCACGAATATCCAAAGAAATCTGTCATTATTCAGTTTACATGGATACTTTTAAAAGTTCACATGTTTCCCTATGCGCGATTCGTGATTGTGATCATATTAAACAAAATATGGGTCAAATTTATATAGTTATTGTTATCGGTATGCAATTTTTGTCTTCATAGTGGAGGCCATTTATCAAGTATAACCCCGCCACTGGGAATTATTCCGGATATTCCATTGACCTCTTGAATGAATTATCAGCCATACTAAATTTTCGGTGAGTATCGGAATTTTTTAAGCATCTATGTCAAAGGCATAATATGTAACCAGTCGGTGCATGCTTATAATTGAATACATGTTGAAGTCTAATCCGGATGTATGTTACTACCGCCGCCGTGTTCTTTTAAACAAGAGACCAAATGCTCAGTCCCATTTATCCAAGTCATGTACTGTGACATAATTACTGAGGACACTATTCATGAGTTGAATCCTTCTCTGCTAGTTCGAGCGAAAATTTCATTGGTCAGAATATTAGGCCACGGGAGGAGGGGACTCCACAATCGTGACGCACATGCATGAAATATATTTTACCAAACCTCATGTGTTTTACCAAATAGCATTATTACATATGAAGAAGAAAGCCCAGGTGGCATCTAATTCCATTGGGTGCTACCTCACAACCAATCGGTGTGGATTATATGACGTCATAATTTTTTCGCGTGTCCAGTTGAACTCGCCTAGAATGATAATAGGATTGAAATGAATAGCAAACTCTATCGTCTGCCTGTATCTTCTTGTACATCCTCTTTCCACAATCCAATCATTGATTTGACGCGAGAATTTCACATGTATTCCAAAACCAAGGGTCACCAAGAATAGAAACACCTAGAATAGATCGCGCTGCAATAGGATGAGTCTTCAAGTTTCATCACTCAGGCCTTCGTGACCAAACTTAGACTCATCATATTGCAGCGCGATCTATTCTAGGTGTTTTACCGCAGTAAACAAGGAATTATTTCTTAAAAAGATACCAGGTGCACTATTTCAGCCAGAGACGTCGTAGTTGTGTGCCTCCGATGGAGGGAGAATTGACCATTACTAAATTGTTGTTTTATTATTTAGATATATATTAAGTGAACCGGCCGATGGGACGTTCGGAGCTGATACTTTGGAAGGTTGGTCTGGTCTTGTAGGGATGTTGGAAAACAAGGTACGATTTAGTAACTTTCATATGAATGTTTGCTATGAATGTAAGAGCTAGTATTCGTTGAACAATCTCTGTGCACATTCGTGTGAATGATCTCTCTGGGATTGGCGTTGCTCATATCAAATGTACGTATTAAACGTTTTGAAAACGTGCGTCTTGTGGAACCCGTTTTATGTAAGTAAACCAGGACCTTAAATCAGTGTCCTAGCTTGGAAAAAGTTGTAAAACGTTCCACGCAACATTCAAGCACAAAGCGTACGACATCCATTACTTCAATTGGAACCCTTTAAAGTTTTAACAAAAATCTCACCGCGAGTGATCGCCCAGCGGTACAGTTTGTCATCTATGGTGATAACTTCTGTGACTGTGATATATTTTATGCAAGTGTATGTGGGATTATTATTATTGTACTGTATTTTAGCTGCTGTTTTGTCGTCCTTTTATGTGAATGCGTCTATGAATATGAATGAAAACTTGATACTTTATGTTGATGTTAGCCTATAGATACCCGTATAAATATCACATGTTGAATTGATTGGGGGCTTGTGAAAAAGAACAATGTTGCCAACAGGACCAAAAGCTGTAATTTAAGATCAAAACAGCAGCTCCACGTAACCTCATGTTGATTTTGTAATGCACTTCTATTTCAGCGCGCTGATATTGTGATGTCCCCTCTCACGTATCTCCCTGAGAGGGCGATGGTCATGGACTTCGTATGTCCCATCGGTGCTGATCAAAGCAGAATATGGATTATGGATCCACATATTAGAAACGAGAAGTGGCTGGTCATATTCGATCTCTTCAAACCCCGTGTCTTAGTTCTTCTCGTCGTAGCCACCCTAAGCATGTCATCGATATTCACGTCATTCGCATATATATTGGAAGAAGAAAACCGTACAAAACGCTCGTTCATCAGGTCCATACACCGGAACTGTTTCCTGTTATTTGCAGCTTGTCTCAAACAAGGTATATTCAATCTTTATGCAATACTGATTTTACGAGCTTTGTTTTTTATTTATTAATTATATTTAGAGAGGGTAGCCCAACTGAGCTTAATTTGCAGCTCTCCAGCGGGTTTTTTTTTAATACGTGTATGTCATAGTCATACAATTTTTAACATTATTTAACCCTATCTGGTCTGGGCTTTTTGGGACCTATCCAGGCCTGGAGGGGGCCGAAATGACACCCCCACTAATTATTTTTCTTACCGCTTCAGCTAGGGGGCTGAAATTTACCACACTATACCCTTGAGTCAGGCCCTACCGGAAAATGTAAAAAAATCCAAGATGGTCGCTTTGATGACGTCACAGGTACGGCATTTTTTGGTCGATTTTTCTGTCAGATTTTCCGATTTGTTTATTTATGCAATTTCTCAGCAAAAACTGCATGATAAATTAGGAAATATTAATGGGATGTGAAATAAAATAGTTTTTGCCCACTTTTAATCGCGGAAAAGCAGAAATTTTGAAGAAATATGACAAAAACATCAATTTTCTGGTACCCCCACGTGGCCGCCATCTTGAATTTACCCATAATCCTCTGCTGGGGGGGTATGCAAATAGGCTCAAAATGATCCCAATATGATAAAATATAAAGTCACGGAGTTTCAGCTTTCCATTTTTTGTCGTTCCGGAGATAGCGCAGAAAGTTTGGTAGGGGGGCCATTTTGCCGCCTCCCCCCAGGCTTGGTAGGGTTAAGAAATAATTTCTTGTTTACTGCGGTAAAACAGCTAGAATAGATCGCCATGCAGTCGGATGAGTCTTCACGTTTGATCACAAACAACTAGAATAGATCGCCACGGCATTCGTGATGTTTTACCGCAGAAACCAAGGAAATATTTCTATTCTACTATACTGCAAACGGCAAGATGTGGAGATTTTTCGTTACAATGAAGATATTCTCGTGTATTTAAAACTGGATTAACACCCCTATACCTGACAAAAAGTGCTTTGGCACCAATTAAACGAAGTAAGAAACACCTGCAAGTCGCGTGCCTGAAATCGACACGGATGGGCGAGCCCACAGTATGGCAGCTATAGGGGCGTGCTGAAACGCCATTAACGTTCGATACCTATCCCTAACTTTGTATAATTGTCCGCGGAGGAAAACTCTTTCTCCAACTTTAATTGACTCCAAGATGAGCGGCAACAGGATGCACAAGAAGATATAGACGGACGATACATTTTGATATCCATTTCAATCATATTAGCGAGTTCAACTGGGCACGCGAAGACAATGATGACGTCATATGATCCACGCCGAATAGACACAAGGGATTGATGTGTTTAACGGACAGGTCTCAAATAGCCCAGGCCAGGTACGTTAAGAGAGGGTTTATGGCGATGATTCCACAATGATGATTTCGGGCACCATCTCTGTCTGGCTAAAGTAGTATCCCGGTCTATATATAAAGGATTAGCCATTGCTTGTCTTGTATTTCTTTTGTGAATATTAAATAAATATGTTAATTAATTATGCAGGTTTGTTGGTATATAACGATGGAGAAGTTTAAAAATAAGTAAGTTTAAACCAGCAAAAGTAAAACTCGTTAAACCAGCACTAGATAGAATTAAGATAATATTTTGCAGAGTAGATTAGCACCATGTCATCAGCATACAATACTACTTTATAATTTTGTAGAGACGAAAAGATATATATATACAGGATAAACAATAGAGGAACAACACTCGTAATTCGATTCACGAGTTCATCTCGTGTTATGATCTTATTTGTTGCGAAGCGGGTAATTCTTGAATATTGTTAAGTCTTGGGAGATATAATTCGCACCGCTGACTATAAAAAAATCACGAAGATCGTAAAAAATATTATCACGATTTTCAGGCTAGAGGGTGAAGTGAGATGCATTTTTCTTTCCAAAATGAAAAATGACCTGTTGGACAACTTTGGAAGAGGCTCAGAATTTATCTGGTAGACGAAAGCAATTGCTTTGATATTGAAAACTTTTGATCTCATCTGGTATTCTTTTGCTACTACATGTATATTCAATCCCAAACACAAAAATCCCAGATGCTGTCGGTTTCAACGTGCGTCACAGTTGGATAGCTCAAAACAATTTCCACAGCAAGCGTCGCGACGACTACTGGTACATCCGATCAATAATAGGCTACAGATCCGACGTTCAATATGTATCCGTCGTCCACAAAGGTTTCCAAGTCAATAATCGGAAAACCGTTTGCGTACGAGAGTTAGCACCATGTTTTAAGTATGCGTGAAAATTTTATAAAAAACACGTTATTTTACTGCAAAAGAGAAGCGCTCAACGCTTTTCAATGATGGCATAAAGAAATCGTTTTTCTTGATCCTAATGAAATTCCAAGTCGTTTCTAGAGTCACGTCGTATTTTGCCGTCACAGAATTTGGAACAAAAACTTCGAATGCAGGCGTATTAACATACCGATGACCAGTTTTATTGAAAATCGATAATATCAATGATAAAAAGTGTTCAATAAGGTTCTGGAGAAATTGTGGTGTAGAGAGTCGAGAAATGCCAAATAACATCAGGGGCAAATGCGTTTTAAACGCGTTTTCGCTAAATGCGGTGTGCAGCACAGCATCATGTCGACTGCTATAGAAATGACCTGAGCCCGCTTGAGTGTCGCATTCTGTGAATATGGACCTTATAGTTCATTGATACTCCATTTTAATTCATTGTCAAATTCAACTAAATACGTTGATAATTACGCGAATAAAATCGACCATGTGTTGTGCGAAAACATGACTAAGTAAAGATATTCATATTGCTTATCTTCAGTATAACATTGTCATAAATCAATCGCGTAGTCATTTTACGACTTGACCTGGTGATATATGTCATCACTTTTGTTTGGTGTGTTTTTGTTTTTTTCTTTAGGGGCGGCAAAAATGCCGAAAAGCGTGACGAGAAGAACATTATTGTCGTTCTGGTGGCTCTTTTCATTAGTTCTGTCTGTCGTTTACATCAGCTTATTGACAGCCTCGCTTACAGCAGACAAACCAGTGTACCCCTTCTACACCCTCAAGCAAATGGTTGAACAGCGCGAATATAAATGGGGTTATCTTGGACAGAGTAGTTGGGAGACCCTGACGAAAGTAAGCGGATTAAATTCTTACGACTCGTCCTCTCAAGTATCTGTATTGTATTTTCGCAGAATTGTTTGAAATCTGTCATACATGTAGATAGTTAACTTCTAAATTGTCCTCGCTAGATATAAGATTTACTAGATTTAATGTCATTTCCTATCGGTGAAATGCCACTAATTTTCACAATGTTTAATGTCAGTGAATGATAAAAAATATATTGCATGTTATGGAATTGTATATCAGAGCGATAACAGTGTCCATAATCGATGTCATAGATAATCGATAATCATGTCCAACTGTCAATTGCTTATCTCCCCTGACTGATGAGTTCAAGCTGACCATATTTCAGTTGGAGTTGACGAAATCGTACATCTGTTTTCCAAAGAAATATAAAAATATTTGGGAAAATTCACTGGCAATTGATGAAGAGTTAGGCATAGGAATTTTATCACTCGCTTCAGAACTTCACTGACGAAACTACACAAAGAATGTACCAGGGAGTTCTGGAATTCGAAAAAGTTGACTCGTTGGTACGAAGTCCAAATTTGTCAGACCACATGAGAATGTTGGAAGAAGATAAGTATGCTTTTATTGGGACGATTCCCTCAGATGAATTGGAGGATTTAGGAAGAGATGGAAGCGCAGTTATTGAATTGCCCGCAGTGTCTCGGTCTTTTGATATATGTGCTGGATTTCCACTCAACTCTCCTCTCAAAACTTCTGTAGAACAAAGGTAAGTATTCGTGTGTGGCACGTGGCCATTTTTACGATCGTATGTGTTGTTTTCTGAAGTGCTCCCGAGTAATGTCTCACGCTGACAGTATTCAAATTTCTACACATTGCGAACCACATTTGGCAGCTCATTATCAATTTCACTACAACCCTGTCTTTTCATATTCACCACATGGGTAGTGACAGAAAGAGTTCGCATGAACGAGGCGGAGTCTGAATATGCCCAAAAGGATCATCATAACTGAAAACGGCAGATCATTTGTCAGTTGTAGTTCATAACAGAATTCATAGGCCACTGGCGTCATCAGGGGTGGATGGGATACAATTCATTACAGGGATCACTTTTGGTTCTTGCTTTGTTTTCAGAAAAATGCAGTAAGTGTATTTGTCTGTGAGATTATTGGACTTCTTTCCAGTATCGTTTTCGTATTTTGTTTATCGTAGTACATGTAGGTAGATGATGTCACCGATAGCAGCGCACCACGGTAAAATCTAGTGAAGGTAATCACGTAACCCTCTCCTCCTGTAAATGTTGGGCTGCTTATTTCATTATTATTTAAGCGATCAATATTTGAAATATTTAGTATATGTGAGAAGTTCTTTATTCAAAACTATTAACCAGTATTTTATTGAATATTGAAATTCGCTCACATTTCACGTTTAACGTGGTTAAATATCAACATATTCGAATATCTTATTTTCTTGTGATATTTTACCAAACACAAGGACAGTTTATACTGCATTAATTTATTAGTAATCAATTGGATTATTATATGTTTACAGCAGAGATAATATGTTATATGTTCTCATTCGCATGCAGCTTAGGACAATTGCGTCAATATGGGATTATGCCAGCATTAGCTCGGAAATATTGGCCGTATCGCAGGAACAAGGCAGTCGAGGCTAACAAGACACAGATATCATTGTCCATGGTGAAGAGCGCCTTCTTTACTGTTTTATTTGGCATTGGCGGAAGCTTGGTGATACTGATACTGGAGATTGTAATATGGAAGCTCAAACGACTAAGATCAGCAATTAAAACTCAATAATTGGGATTAATATTATCGCTTGTTAGCTTTTTCTGGATTACTGGTTAGGGAAACTAGTGTTGCTACAAGCCCAACTAGTGTTGCTACAAGCCCTTGACAACATGTTTAATACATATTTGACACATGTAGCGCAAGCGCCGAAGAAGGAAGGAAAGTTACCACCCTGACAACGAATTAGTCGAACATCGCGATTGCCGAATTCCCAGAAATGGATGTAGAAACTTTCAATATCTGATGATGACCAACATCTCTGAAAGCATATTTTGTTTGTAAATATGTGTTTTCTTTGTTTCTTTTATAAAATTAACATGTTCTTGGTGTGCGCAATTCATTATGGAGGGTGGGGTAAAATTGTGTACACAACGTGGGTGCAACTTTTGCGACTGTGTCGCACATGTAATCTTGCCATTTAAATGTATCTGTTGTACAAGCAGCATTTCACATTTGTATCAATACTACATGATCCACGACCATGAAATTTAAAGTTGGCTGCACCGACCGTCAGATAAACTTTGTTTAGATGATTCTTATAGCTTACGGTCTCAACTTTCGATTTCTGCTTCCTGTCAGCCTGATCGAGTGTCCCTTTAGATTGGCAACAGCTTAGTTTAACACCACACTGACCTTTCTGTTCTCTGTAAAGGGGTATAGGTAATCACAAAGCCATAACTTCATTATTTCTTGTCTATTTCTTTGAATTTTGGTTTTATTCTACTCAGGAAGTCACGGGGGAAATGCGAGCTAGCCCGATTCTCTCTGAGATTCAGGGGATCGTCTCAAAATTTCAATTGAAACAACAATTTGCGATAATCTACGTTTGAAGTTTTCTGTTATCTTTCAGGGATTACGGGTGGCTTCCATGTTAAAATTGGCGAGAAATATAGTGACATGATCTGTGGCTATAATAATCATAGTGATTTCATAATTAAGGCGGGGATTCATTCAAAAGGCGACTGCAGTTTTCCATCTTTAAGGCCCGGTTTTGATTACGATCCCTTGTTTAATGTTTTAGTGTCAAGAAATATATTCTCCGATGAGTAAAATTGCGTCCCACAAGGACCATTCCTTATTATCATATGGGAAGACCTTACGATTTGGTGGTAGGCATGCTGAGATGGACATATCTCCAGTGTCCATGTTCATCTCTTCTATCATTACGCAAGAAAGAAAATGAATTAACTCTGAGCACATCTAATCGTGCTATCTCTACTTCCTCTTTGCTGATATATGAAGTACGTAATATATGTACGTGATAACTGCTTAAATATGCATCCATTTGTCTTTCAGTCGGGGGACCACCTTTTGGAAGTTATAAATTATAACCTAGCCAATTTACCAACTGCATGTAACAATAACTAAAAAGTAATTAGCCGTGGTGTCCATTTGATCATAGAGGAAAGATAAGATTATTGCCTAATGCAAACATGACAAGGTTACGCTCAGAAGATTAGATCGAGCCATAAATGTTTTGTCAACAATCCATCAGCAGAGTACCTGATAACTTTATAAGGCTTTTTTCATATCAATTTGCACAGTGGACAATACGAGTGTGGTCCTATGTTATAGTTGATCCAGGGAAAGGTACAACTGATCCGTAATACATGTATCCAAGGCATAATCTCATGTGTATATAAGCTTCATGCATGTAACCACAAGACAAGCTGAAGATGAGCAGCCAGTAGCAACACTGATGATGAAAGGCCCTTTGCTTTGAAAATATATTCTCTGTGCTAGTAAATGTCTCAATTTAATTTGGTACCTGCATATACCGGACAACCACTACGAATTATCCTATGAAACATCTTATTGTGCGATTTCGATATGTATCCTGTGTAACGCAAAATATATGTAGCATGTATTAATTTAAATGATTAACCAGTTGATGCTGAACAAGTTAATTTCTCGTTTTTGAAGGTTGGGTATCTTTATTTAACACCATTCATGTAACGGTGCCCATTTAGAAGCTAAGAAATAATTTGCTCAATATCGTAATTTCACTATATATATATATATATATATATATATATATATATATATATATATATATATATATATATATATATGTGTGTATATATACATATATAGGAGCGAGTGGTAACCGAATTCAAAACGGGAGAAAATAAAACATATTGAGGATCGACTGATTTGAGCATTCCCAACTCCCCCCCCCCACCTCGCTGTTGTTTTAGCCGAACTTTTTTTACACATCGACGAATTTATTCTTTCTGTCTCAAAAATCATTTTATGTGTAGATAAGGTAAGTGGCGGGCTATACCCCATACCAAATATAATTTCTTTATTAAAAAGCCAGTTGCGCACATTGCAACACCGAGAGAGAAGGTTGATCATCACAGGGACAATCCACGGGGGTAATACCTATGGGCCGCCATAGCTCAGTCGGTAGAGCATTGGCGCTTCGAATCCCATTGTCGACCAATTTATTCTTTCTCTCTCGAAAATCATTCCATATGTATATATGCTCAGTGGCGGGCTTTTCGCCATACCAAATATAATTTCTTCACTGATATTTTAGTGATTCAGTGCGACGATTATTTCACAATAGATACATGTATGGTGTGATAATACCCATCTCGGATTTCCAAAATGGCAGCCATCATTTTCCAAACTTGTCTCCTGATTTCTTTTCGGGCACTTTGGGCGCACATAGCTTTGTATTAGTTAGCCACCCTACTGTTTTACACTGATTTTTGAAAGCAGCCTGTTTCTACAGTGCTACATTATTAGGGGATAGTAATATTTAGTTAATTAACGAATGAAAATTTTAATATTGATGAAAATAATAAGCAAAATAGCCAACCAGATATGTGAAATTGTAGAAGAATTTTCCAAAATGGCCGCCAGATTTTCACGTTGTGCCGCGTAGCCACACATAGCTTTTCATTATTTATCAAAACCACTGGGCTGCACCTGATTTTTGAAAGCAGAATAGTTGTACAGTAATATTAAATTAATTAAGGAATGAAAACAATAATACTGACAATGATAAAAACCAAATTAGACAAAAATAGTCAACCAGATATTGTGAATTTTTCAAAAGATTTTGACTTTTCTCATAAAGCACCAAGCCCACACGCAATAAGGGAGAGCAATGAGATATGAAGTCATTTTCTATTAAGCCGTACCAACAATTTTTCCAGATGGCCGCAATGAGGCACGGATGTTTATGACCGTTTCATTATCTAGCTCCGAGTATTTTCGCCGCCTCTTAAACGAGAGAACTAAAGGTCTCCACAGTTAGATAGCAAGGGTTACCTCTCCCAGCAAATGCGAACAGATTTATCTTGGTGGCTTAGCTGACGTAGTCTAGTCTGGATACGCTACTCGGGCGATTTATTGTCCAATTTAGTTTTTTCATGGATTTGGTCTCAAAGTTATGAACAGAAACTTTCTGACATCATACATTGTCATACTGGGATCATTTTAAGTCATAGTGCAGAATCCTAGTGACAAAGAATCATGAGTATGTACAAATTAACATTCGAAAGGAGTTTTGAACATTTTGCGTTTTCGGCCAGATTTTAACATTTTTTTTTACCAGCAAGCGCATGAAATTAATTTAGTATTTCGAGAATAATGCTTTTCTGTCTACAGAACCAACATGAGTTCGAGCTGAGTTTTCTTATAGCATGCTAAAATGGATTCACTTCAAAACGGGGCATACTCAGCGAAGCGTTGTAGCAATACATGTACTTATTCGAGGAGCGGAAATCCAGGAAACAAATAGACTTCTACGGTCATTCCAACCTCATTAAGCATATATTTTTTGTGAGTCGACATGGCCACACGTTTGGTTGAGAGAGTGTATATCCGCTCTTATCTTTCTGAAATTCCGGTGAATATCCGAAGATGGTGACAGATTGGATTGAAAAATTCTTGGATGCTAAGATCAGCACTACCTCAAGAGCATTTAATTTGATACGAAGAAAGCAGCATTGTTTGTTTCCAATGGCAAAATCTCATAAATATCATTCATGACGCACTTAATCGGTTGGTACCCATGTCGATTTGAATACAGCATGCTCTTGTCCATCTAAGTCTTATTTTTAATTATATGCAATAAGGGAATGTCGTTATAGAGATTTCTCACAAGTACGTTCAACTTAGTGTTTTCCGTTTTGGAAAAGGGTAGGGGAAAAGGGCCACAAAATTAATTCAGCTATCTGGCGGTTTAATAATTTGACTTCCAAGATTTGTACACCACATAAAACATACATCCCTCAGCTTGAAAATTTCTCGACAGAGAAAATTGTTAAAAAAACTTACTATGTTCCTGATATTCTAGGTTATGCCCATGCAATATCTTATCAGGTTCGACGTATATGTTTTAAGCGAAATATGTTTAAGAAAGCAGCATGGAGTACGATTTGTCATTGGAATAAATATATAGATATGAACTAAGGTAAGGTTCAGATGGCGGCCATCTTGGAAACCCAAGGTGGCCGATATTACACCATAACTTTTGTGAAATATTCGTCGTGCTAACAGTGTATCAACAGAAATCAGTGTATATATTGCGCGGTTAATGAATTATTGAATGAAATCCATGTGGGATACCAGAATAGTAGTTTTTGTCATTTTTCTTCAAAATTCCAGCTTTTCTGCAAGGAAAATTGAGCAAAAAGTATTAGTTACTAATTTATCATGCAGTATTTGCGAAGATAGTGGGTAAATAAAAATCGAAAAAATATGACCGAAAACTCGGTTGTAAATGACGTCACTGTGACGTCATCTATTTCGCCATCATGAATTTTGTTTTTACATTTTCTGGTAGAGCTCTACCCAGGGGTTTATAGTTTAGTAAATTTCAGTTCCCTATATCAAGACGTAAGAAAAATTGCTAGGGTCGCCCGAAATGCCCCCTTCCCTCCAAAAATCCCAGGTCAGGTAGGGTTAAATTTCAACTTGAAATCAAATCTAAAATATATGAAATGAAGATTATATAGGATTATGTCCAGAAATTAATGTTTGACGTTCTCCTCTTAGTCTGAAATTTACGATAACCTGGACTTAATGACTGAACATTGATGGATTAAATAGTTGAACCGGTTCATATACTGCGGTTGTTTGCCCAACAAGATTTGTGCCCCAAAAACATTTTCAGGTTTCATATTTTGTCCGTAGGGTTTTGCTTCCCAACGGTTTTAGCTTATGAACTAACAAACGAAAGCCTTAGTCCGATGGTAGTTATACTGCTACAGACAAAGTGGGAGTCAATTTTTAACGTACGCTATAATGAGGAATGTTGACCTCCATTTCTCCATTTCGTTAACCGGATGCTGGTAACGTATAACACATATTCAAATGAATATGAATGACTTGCTCTCCGTGGAATAGAAGGGTAGTGGGCAGCGAAATGCAAGAGTGAAATGAGTAAGCGATAAACTGTACCCACAGGGATGAGTGATGACAAAATATTTTATCTAGGAAAACATAGGTTGCACCGTGACCGCGAAACTTGTGTAGGTTCGTGTATTAGAGTGGTAGTCAGGGCTGTTAGGGATTTTTTGGTTCACATTCTTCCAATAGCACCAAATTTAGCCCATATGTTGCCCATACCATACTATTTCGATTTTTGACGGACGCCAAGACGGGCTCCCCCTAGAGCCGCCATATTGGCGAAATTCAATATGGTCGCCACCCGGGTTAGAGGTCAATCGCAGATAAATAACTAAAAGGGCTAGAAATATGAATAATAACACTTTTTAGTGGTTTTGGGGGCCGGGGAATCTGATTGTGATCTTATTTCAACGATTTGAGGTCAAGGACACCCTTCGAGGTTACCCTAAAGGTCATTTTGGGTACAAATTCGCAATAATCAGTGGGTTTTGGGCAAGATATATAAACTGCCTCATTCTATTGGTTTCCGGGGTTGAGTAACCCGAATCTGGCCTTATTTTGGCGATTCGGGGCAATATTTCATTTGAGAGTCGCGATAGAGGTCATCCGAACTAGAGGTCAACCAGAGGTCAGTTTTAGGTAAAACACCAAAAGAATCACAAATAATACCATAGGGGTTTGTGGCATTCGAAGAATTCGATTTTGATCTTATTTTGAAGATTTGAGGTCACCCCATTTTGGGGTCAAACGTCAAAGCTTAACAGTTACCACTAAGAACAATCGAACGAAGATTATTCAGGAACAAATTTTATCAAAATACTTCGGAGATGACATCTGCTGACAAAATGCTATAACTATGCCGCTACGCTGCTATATGTATTTAAATGTTCGAAATACAATACAAATTACAAGCGTCCAGTCCGTCATTCATAATCCAGCCGTCGTCCATTAGACAATATCCGCGTCCATAATCCAAAGACCTATTCCATTTCCATATAACAGTATTAGCACCAAATTCAAAAAGACAAAAGTATACATAAACATAGGCTTGTTTCCTGCAAGAGAGAAGCGGTCAACAGTTTTCAATGATGCCGGCAAGACATCATGATGTTCCAAAATATCAAATCCGTATCGCTGATCAGTATTCTTAATCCATAACATTCGTTATAGAGTCGTCATCTAAAAATGATGTACCTCAGTCACGCTTTGATTGTGACTGTTCATATGAGTACCATGAGGATCTTGAAGTACATGGGCTCATACGGTCCCTAGCCCCGGGTTAAGCGGAATTAGACACATGTTACGAAACGTAGCCCCATAGATCTTGCACTCTACGTTCGTATTTTGCTATCAGCATGCGATATGTATCGACCGCTTTAGCAACAATATACCAATGATTATTAGTACCTATACCTTCTGGCTTGCGCACTCAAGAAATTATGAAGTCGCGTCGCACCCAGTAAGGCTGTGGAAGAGGGGTAGTGCCATGGATTTTGACGGACCGAGATCGGAACAAATGGTATGGACTGAAATGTCACAATATTTTTCCCCAGTACCGAAGCATGTGCTAGATGCAGGAGGATCCTGGTGTCCGCCTCGGAATGGTTGCACGGTTGAAGTATTGTGAAGTCACAACGCCTGTTGAAGAACACGGACTCAAAACGAGTACACAGGAGGAGCTTTCCGCCCATGTCAGTCTTGGAGATCTGTGTGCTGATGAATGAGAACGGCTCCATTGTGTTCTCATTTTTTAAGAAGCCGCTGATTCATACTTCGGGATTTTAGGGATACCGGAAAAAGTATTATGGCATTTCAGTCCAAACCATCTGTTCCGATCTTGGTTCGTCAAAGTCCTTGGCACTACCCCTCTTTCACAGCTTAACGGGGTGCAAGACGACTTCACAGTTTCTTGGATGTGACTAAAAGACCGCCTGGGTAGCCTGTACAAGCATATCGGACCTCACCGACACACTAGTGCCTCTCACGCACGATCCTGACACTCTCGAGTCCGTGCATATGGAGCTTATAGAACGCATCATCGTACTAATGTACAGCAAGGGATGTGGTGCAGCCGGTGTCAATGAGGCCAAGCATCACGTCTTCACCACTGCAACCAGATCGCTGGAAAACATCCCACCTCCCAAGCCGCGCTGTTGCAGCATGTGAAGCGAGCGCTACTGCAAGCGAGTTTCTACTGGAGTCAGATCACTTCACTCCAGCAGGAAATCCCTGACTTCAGTGAGTGGAGCTGGCACAAAGATTGCACCAGTACATGGCAACCGCTATGGACCACTCTCAGCATATGCCATGCTCATGCACTGCGGCTGACTCAAGGCATGCACGGGAAGGTACAAATGCAACTGTGCCGATGTCCGATACACGACCCTCTGCAAATGCGAAGGCGGGTGCATTATTAACGAGGGCGGTGATGACAAGTATTACTTATTGCTGGCATCATAGAGCGCAAGCCAGAAGGCATAGGTAGTAAAAGTAGTCATTGGTATAATGTTGCTAAAGCGGTCGTTGTGTTGTATTTTGAACATTTAGATGCACATAGCGGCGTAGCGGCATAGTTATAGCATTTTGTCAGCAGATGTCATCTCCGAAGTATTTTAATAACATTCCTGAATAATCTTGTTTCGATTGTTTTTAGTAGCAACTGTTGATCTTTGACCTTTAATTCCCAAATGAGGTGACCATGACCTCAAATCGTCAAAATAAGGTCAGAATCTAATTCTCCGAGGCCACAAAGCCCTATGGTATTATTTGTGATTCGAGCTCTTTTGGTGTTTCCTATAATTGACTTCTGCTTGATCTCTGGTTCAGGTGACCTCTATCGTGAACCTCACATGTAATATTGCCTCAAATCGTCAAAATATGGCCAGATTCGGGTCACTCAACCCCGAAAATCGATAAAATGAGGTAGTTTGTATTTCTCGACTAAAAAGCACTAAAAATGACGAATTTGACCCCAAAATGACCTTTAGGGTGACCTTGACCTGAAAGGTTGAAATAAGATCAGAATCAGATTCCCCGACACCGAAAACCACTAAAAAGTCATTTTGTTTTTTTTTAAATACGATTGACATATAACCCGGGTGGCGACCATATTGAATTTCGGCAATATGGCGGCCCCAGGGGGCGACTACCTTGGCGCCCGTCAAAAATTGAAAAGGTATTGTATGGGCGACATATGGGCCAAATTTGGTGCTTTTGGAAGAATCTGAACCAAACAGTCCCTTTTATGCCCTAACATCCCGGACTATGGGAAGGCTTTGCATAATAGAAGTCGTCCCGGTCACATGGTGAAGAATTGTCCCTTTAAATAACCACTATGGATTCAAGTTAATGCATTTATTGTGCCGTGTAGCCAGGTGAAGTTATTCAGCATCGTTACTCAATGATACTGAACGTATATACACATTTTACAGTGGCCTTTTTCACCTCGATGGGCTTTTGATACGGATAAGCCCTATCAGTTGTTTCGTTGAAAACACTTGTCAAACATTTGTCGGCTGATTCCTGAGATTGAAGTGTACATGCTCCGAGTATGGCCTGGGAATCTGAAACTATTCTGGAAGGTTTTATTAACCGATGGGGGAGATGGCAACTGAAACAAGTAATATTAGTGCTACTGCCTTACCTGTCGACACCCGTTTTTGCTCTATCGGCTGTGATAATCGGTAAGTCTTCTTTCATAATCTGCTATGGTGTATGCTGAACAGGGGGGAAACCTTGTTCAAACGATATTTGTCTATGCATGTATGTATCTGTCAATATATTGCTAATGCATATGGGTGTGGAACTCACACCCATTCCACCCCACCCCACTCCATCCTCAATCGCCATTCAACAAACAAAAAAAGCGAAAAAGCAAGCATTATGCCCCAACAAAACACTTTCTACACTCTCTCTCCGAAATGACAGAAATAGGAACGGACACTCCGCGACTTCATAACCTATGGTCTTGGGGTCAATTTGAATCTCGTTGCATGCTCCTTCGAGCAGAAGGTCACGAGATAATCCAACGCGGTGGCCATGGGGTATGATTGAATAGTTGTGTTTTCTTCGTTTTTCGTCAAAATATTTGCCGTTTTTGCGCATAAATTGCCCGGGATTATTTTATTTCACATCATATAATTATTTCCTAATTTATTATGTAATTTTCCGTAGGAGATAGCATAGATGAAAAAGTCAGAAACACAGTTTTGTAGGATACGACGTAACTGTAAAGGCATCACATCGACCATCTTGACTTTTTTAACTTGTTACGTATTTTTCAAATGCAGGCACTCCTCATACACACGCTCACGCACATATACACACATACTCCGCACCAATCTAGACTTGAAAATTGAGAGAACAAAATGCACAGTGCATACTGCTCATCATGATGGAGCTAGGTTTCCAATCCATGGCTTTGTCTCTGGAAAAGAAATAGCCCTATTAAAGGAATAGTGAAAAATATGTGACAAATGAAAGAATTGTTCCATCAATCTCCAGAAATATTTTTATTCATTTTTTTGCGATTTAGTTTAATCGAATAAAATACATTTAAAGTATGTGTTTGTATGGTGGCCTGTTGCGACCATTCCATTTTCCATTTCTCTCCGAAGTCATTTACGTTATGACGCTTCAGTAGGGAGGCAGACATCGATAGGAAAGTATTTTAATGTTCAACATGACCCATCATTGTTTATTTAGTGATTAAAGAACACCATATACAGATTACATAATTGGGCATAAATTATTCAACTGGGCCAAAACATATTTGAGTACCAATTTACCAACATTTGTCTGTACGCAACTTCTAAAGGAAGCCTATGGTGTGCAAACAGTTTTATTTACAACTTTCCCACAGATAAATACAGCAAAAATATCAAATATACATGTATACTTGAGAGCGCCCCTTATGTTATCGGTGAATTAACAACGTCGGTTCATCTCAGGCATGCAGATTTTTTTCTATATCCATTAACCTTATAACAGTTTACATATCAGCATATTTGACCGAAGAAAACTGATAACGTTGAGAAATCTCGAAAAGAATAATGAGAGATGGCACTCACGGGAAACCATCCAAAGTTTAAGGGTGTTTCTCTTGCTTGACAGAAAAAAAAAAATCAAAAACAAAATCGGCAAAATGAATAAAAATACCCTTAGGGACTGTTGAATTGGTTGTTTCATTTACAAAATACTATTCCAAAAGATTTGTTATTGCATTAATTTCGCCGTAGTTAGATATTTACGTTATAGAATAATTGTGGTTTTATAGATCGAAGATTACCAGTGGACAGTGTTTTTTTCTTGTAATTGTTATGTGGTTTCAATATCCCGCATTTTCAGAAAGAATCCTTCACGCCTTCAAATGAGAGGTTCATGTTGTACTAATAATATCGCAATTCTTATAATAATTTCCACCTTTCAATAGCCAGCGAACTCGAAAATAAATCATCGCTGCCATCTATTCTGTAACACTTGTGTCCATAACATCGAGCTAACCGTGCAATTATTACACGATTTACCTGGGTTATGTGAAATGTACATGTGTCAAGTGCAGATGTTCATTAGGATTCCATTCCACAAGTCGGATGAGGAAAGGGACGTTTCATACAAGTAACAATCGAATAAAACAAACAATTCTATAACACTTACATCTATTACACACTGATAACCGTGCAATTATTATACGATTTAGCACGGCTAAGAACTTTGTGACGTATGAAATCTACATCCGTGATCTTGATACGCACAGGTGTTCGCTCGGGAGAATCCATTTCACGGGTGATAAATGGCAGGACAAAGTCTCGTCTGCCTGTAGAATCGAATAAACAAATAGAATGGATACCCTGCAAGTTTAATGGCAGAAAATGTATAATCGCAGATATTTACAAATCAATTGGGACATACGAGTGTACACAATAAGAAACAGATCAACAGGAGAAACAAGACGTGCTTTTAGATATGAATTATCTAGAGAAGCGGAGATCGAAAAGTTCATGAGAGACGCAGATGATGAATCTCTTCTTGCTGTTTTAAATGAGACACAACACAAGTGTGGTCAGCTGAACAAAGGTAGTTTTTCTCCGCTGGCGATGAGAAATTAAGAGATCTGGCTAACAAACGAAATGAGCCAGGGCCGACAAGCGAACGAAATAGGAAATACGGATATTTAAAGGTATCAAATTCGTTTTATATTATAATCAAGTCTTATAAATAAATGCATCTAAAGATTACCCGTTACACCAACCATTGCTTGAGATCAACAACTGCCACGGTTCTGCATGAGGCGTGTATGTCTATCATAGATGTGATGTAGGTTACAGGCCACAGAAATTACAAACGACATCAACTGTTTGTAATTTCACATCTGTTCCACAGTCATCACATCTTCGCGGGTTTTTCCAAAATGCCAATGTTTCCAATAGCACCTTGAACATAAATTTCCTTCCTAGTTAAATAAATACTGCCAACATCTTTCGCTGTTTGAGAAAAAGCTGTAAATTAATATTTATTAAAGGCGTAAATTTCTCTCTCAAGTTTAACTGTTGGTTCCATCGTGATTGATTAAGAATGCCACACAAATAGGCCACACAAATAGGCTTGTATGCATTTACGTTTCTTGTATGCATTTACGTTTCTGAGAGACCACATAAACTTGTAAATTGATATTGACACCCTGCCAACTGAGGCGGACGGCACATTTCAACAAAGGGAAGAAAGCTTGTGAACGTTTACCATATTTTTCAATATTTCATTGTAATCTTTGTTGGTAATCAATTTGAGTAGTGCAATAGAATAGAAATAATAAACTTCTGTATAGTTCATGCATCTTCTGTACAGCCTCTTCAATCACGTCAGATCCTCGACTTGTTGTGGTAACATCTAATCAATTTATCTTTAACCTTTGCCTTTCAGACGATAAATAAATGACAATAAGATGACGAGTCTTCTAGAATGAGACAACGAACTGATAAGAAAGATATCTTGCTTGTCGATGGCTTCCTTGAAACGAACGACATAGTCAATAGTGATAAACTTACATTTCTCTCGTGCTCCGAAACGGAGAGAATTTGAGAGCTGAAATTCCGATCAACCCCATGTATCTCAAGATCATCATGGTGTTCACACTGCAACCATCATTCCCCGACAAACAATCATTTGCATTTATTCACATCGAAGTAGGGACAAGCACTCCGTATCTGACCAAAACAATAAAAACAATTGGTACTCCAGGCTTTTCTGCATACTTTTCTTTTCTTATTCGACTATTAATCCTTCCAATGTTTGCCCCTTAACCCTACCTGACCGGGGGAGGCGAAATGGCTCCCCCTACCAAACTTTCTGCGCTATCTCCGAAACGACACAAAGTGGAGTGCTGAAACTCCATGACTTTATAGCTTATCATATTGGAGTCATTTTGAGCCCATTTGCCTAACCTCCCGAGCAGAGGATCATGGAAAAATCCAAAATGGCGGCCACGTGGGGTATCAGAAAAGTGATATTTTTGTCATATTTCTTCAAAATTTCTGCGTTGAAAAGTGGGCAAAAACCATTTTATTTCACATCACAATGATAGTTACTAATTTTTTATGCAGTTTTTGCCGAGAAATTGCATAAATATAAAATTCGAAAAATCCGACCGAAAAATCGACCAAAATATGCCGTTTTTAAAAATGACGTCACTGTGACGTCATCAAAGCAGCCAACTTGGATATTTTTTTTTACATTTTCTGCTAAAGCTTGACCCAAGGGTATAGTGTAGTAAGTTTCAGCCCCCTAGCTCAAGGGGTAAGAAAAATAACTAGGTAGGGGGGGGGGGGGGCATTTCGCCCAGGACAGGCCCTAAAAAGCCCAGACTGATGTGCTTTTGGTACAGAATAACTATGTATGTAATTCTCTGATATTAACTGCCTCTGGTGTTATTTCTCTGCAGAGTAATCCTGTCGTATTATGGAAACTTATCTGCCTCTTTAGTTGTTTGTTTTTACTTAGTAACTATAAATGTTATATTACGGTAACTTACGTGCCCTTGATATTTTTGTACAGAGTAAATATAATGTTATAACATGGTAATTGTTCTACCTCCGTAGTTGTTTATTTCACAGAGTAACTATTAATCCCATATTATGGCAACTGCCTCTGTTGCTGCTTTTCTTTTACAATTTTTTTTTATGATATTATAGCTTACCCTGGTGTTATTTTTGTACAGTGTAAATATAAATATCGTATTATGGTAACTTATCTCCCTTTGTAGCTGTTTATTCACAGTGAAACTATAAATAACTAACCTGCATCTGGGGTTATTTTTGTACAGAGTAATAGACGAGCGGCCGGGACCCTGTTCTGAAGAATAAAATGCAACCCCCGTACACAGATGCAAATTATATAGCATTTGAAAGCTTAGACTCTCTTCTTTCAGATGAGGTAGAATGTGGTGGTGAAATCTATTGCCGTATGCTGAAAAAAATTAGGAAATACATGAACCATTGGATTGCATCTTTGTACTTTTAAAATGTGGGTATACGTATATAAAATGACTATATCTTCACTCGTACCATGCATATGGCAAAATGGTTGGTGTCAATTGATTGCGAAAGGTTCTTCAATCGTCTAATATAAAAAATATTATGACGTCATTGACCTGTGACATCACAGAGGGGCCATCTTCAAAATACAATTAAATTGCGTCAAACGCACTAAAAACTATGTCCAAAGTTTATTGTGAGTGGAATACTTCGTTGTTAAATGACAAAATGGTTCTTATGTCGAATTTAGTCCTCGGTCAAATACTTCGGCAAAGATTTGGTGCGAGTATCTTTTAAATCATCAATATAACGAGCGTCATTCGCCATAGTATATTAGGTAAAAAACACTAACTACTGCATTAGAGGACGGCTTTCTCTGATGTCAGCCACTAAAAATAATTTAGTTCGGTGATTTGACATTCAGAGTCATTTGACGTCGTAGCTGTATATTGTTCTGTCAAACGTACAAATTAGTTTAGAATTATAATAGGGGATCGTTTCAAAATATTCACGAAGCATACGGGAAGCTGTATATTGTTCTGTCAAACGTACAAATTAGTTTAGAATTGTAAAGGGGATCGTTTCAAAATATTCACAAAACATACGGGAAGACGCAGAGTGGCACAAAGTTACAAAATTGGCGAAAGAGTGCTGTGAGCATCAGTTTTCACTTCAATTATTTTTCTAATTTTCTGACAGCATTAATTAAATCACTGCAATACAAGAACATAATCATACCCACTCTCCTGGTATGCCCCGACTCCACAACAGCCGGAGTATAGGAGTTTTATTATAACATCACTATATGTACTCATGTACCTCAGAGCAGTTGCTTCAGATATTTTTGAGAGCATAAGTTCTGTATATCCCTGGCATATCTTTCATCAGGGGCCATGCCTAATCATAAATACAATACGACAATCCCGAGATAGAACTCTTTAATATAATAATAATATACTTATTTATTGCAGTCACAGATGGTCTATAGAATGAACAAATAAATAATATGATGGCAGCCAGATTAGTAGCGCGTTACATAGATTTGGCCAGACGAATGACAAACTAAACGCTGTAAGTAAGTTGCCTGTCGACACAAGTCGATTAACCTAATTAAAGCTGGGTACAGCGTTAATACGAAACATGTAAGTAGCACTACAGTTGCGCGGGGAGTGCATTAACCAGCGAAATACGTTGTTGTATGTGTCACGCAGTTTTTTCCAGTTACATGAAGAGTACGAAGACCGCAGATGGCTGCAATAGATACTGGTACAGTACGACGAGAAAAGTTGCTTCTTCGCATCTTGAGAACAAATACAGAACTTTCGAGCCAAAATGTTGGCACGAATGCATAATTTTCTAGTTTGCACAGACATATAACTGTCAGTGAGATCGCTGGAGATAAAATGGTCAAGATATTTGGCGTTTAACAGACAGTTTAACAGGGGGTGCTTTCAAGTCAATGAACTTTTTGGACGAAAACACATGCATAAGCATTTCTTAGTGTTGAAGAAAATATTATTGTCAGTCGCAAAAATGTCACATATACCAAGACTGAGTGGATTCTGAAGGCCCTAGGCAGTGGGACTAATAAGGCACATAAGTCGTCAGGGTATATTAGGTGGTTAAAGAAGACTCCGGCTACATTACATCTTAAATTGGATGTCGAGTTCATGTATGTAGACATTAAAGAACCGAAGTGACATTGGTACTGTAAAGATGGACAGACACGCAAAATTCAAAATATATATATATTCCGAAAATTTAATAATCACCAGAAAATTTCAGGCTATTCTAATTTCTGGCCCATCCGGTATCAATACATGATCAATATCGCAATATCTACTCCTATATGAATCTTCATATATTTTGATAATCATAACAGATGTACCTGCTTGTTCATTTTTTTGACTGAACTTGGCCTGTTATCACACTATCTATTATAACTTATCCTAATGTCTTTATGTGCAGCTAGCAATAAAACAATGCATATTAAAGATGATCCATCTTCACCACTTTTTTTTTTAAGATTGAATTATAGCGTAAGTATTTTAAATTCTGTCAGCACAATATTTCTTGAAACATTAAAGCTATAGACTTCCCTACACTGAGGATCAAATCCTGGGATGGAACATCTGGATGATTCCTTCTCCAGGCTCTGAGACTGAACCATGTGGTGTTGTTTCAGTCTATACATCCATGCACGCCTACATTCACTCCAAATCTGATCACATAAAAGCAGTTCAAACTTGAAGCATTTTCATTGAGCCGAGCAACTTGATTGACAGCCTGATTCTTTTTCAAATTATTAATCTGTATATTTGTCACTGGAGTTCCTGGCGTCTTCAAAGTAGTACGATTCAAATTGAATACATGATGAATGGCTGGCGCCCAGAGCCAAGGGGTTTTCAGATGTGCAGCTTTGTATTAGTTACTGCAGTACGTCACAAGCTTATGTAGCATGGGGTCAAGGCCATGGCGACCATATTGGATTATGCAGGTTGCAGAAAAACACACCAACCACCCTCTTAGTCATAACAATCCAGTGTCCAAGTTTGATCTAAATCAGACAAAATCGTTTTGGAGTTATTGCAGTCACAAGCTTAGGTAGCATGGCTGAACAGGGTTCAAGGCCATGTTGGCCATATTGGATTAGGCAGATTGCCAAAAAACAATCCCATCCATTCTCTCACTCATTTTAATCCACTTTCCAAGTTTGATGTCAATCGGACAAATAGTTTCTGAGTTACTGCAGTCACAAACTTATATAGCAAGGCTGAATACAGGTCAAGGCCATGGCGGCCATATTGGATTATGCATGTTACCGAAAAAACAATCCCAGTCATCCTCCCACTCATATGAACCCACTATCCAAGTTTGATGTCAATTGGACAATTTTTATACGCCCGCCAAAAAGGCGGACATATTATGTGATGGCACTTTCCGTCCGTCTGTCCGTATCTCATGTCCGGTCTATATCTGGGACAGTTTTCTATCTACAGTTCCAATTTTTAGTGAGTGGATACCCTACGGGGAGGCGATGTGTCGCGTACCAAAATAAAGGTCGAGGTCAGAGGTCACTGGCATGAAAAACAGGAAATCACTGAATTGTTCATGTCCGGTCTATATCTGTGAACGTTTTCTATCCACAGTTGCAATTTTTTGTGAGTGCATATAGTTAGTGGAGACGATGTGTCACGTACCGAAATTAAAAATCACGAAATCATTGATCAGTGACAAGTTTCCTATCTACAGTTCCAATTTTTGGCGAGTGGATTCTCTAGGGGGGAACGATGTGTTGCATACCACATGTAGGTCGAGGTTAGAGGTCAGTGTGACCGAAAAATCAGGAAATTATTCAGAATTTCTCATTTTTTTGTGAGTGGATTCAATAGGGGGAAATGAAGTGTCACATACCAAAAATTAGGTCAAGGTCATTGTGACCCCAAAATCAGGAAATTATTAAAAATAATTTTTTTTTGTGTCAGTAGATACATCAAGGGGACATGTGTCATGTACCAAAATGTAGGTCAAGGTCACAGTGATCCCAAAATTATGAAATTGTTAAACTGTTGTGAAATATAAATCATACATTTACTAATTTAACTGGGCGAAGGGTCCTTTATGAACCTTATACCGGTTTACTAACTCAAGAACAAAGGATACTCAATCAGTTTTTTCACATTTTTCTTTCTTCATGAAAAATTTTCTCACCTGAAAGGAATCTACTTGAAGGAAAACTATTATTTTCTTGCATTCGACTATTGTCGATTTCAGTGTGGGATATGTGAGCTCTTGGCCCTTGTTTCAAGGTCACCTAGTTACCATGAGTCAAGCCCATTTTAGTTTTATCATTCAATACAAGATGTTATATGTTACATTCTCAAAAGCACAAAATTGTAGACTTTTCTCTGGGATTGAGAGCTACCAATCAGGATCAAGGCCATTAAACAGCCTTGTAATTTGGACCAGTGTAATTCCGGATGTACGGGCGTATATTGAAGCCCCTTGAGCTCTTGTTTTTTGAGTTATTGTAGTCACAAGGTTAGGTAGCATGGATGAATAGAGTCAAGGTCTCGGCGGCCATGGCAGCCATATTGGATTACGCAGGTTGCCGAAAAACTATACCAGTCATCCTCTTACTCAAACCAACCCACTGTTCAAGTTTGATGTCAATAGAACACAATGTTTTTTTCAGTTATTGCAGTCACAAGCTTAGGTAGCATGGCTGGATAGGGTCAAGGCCTCTGTGGCCATATTGGATTATGCAGGTTGCTGAAAAACAATCCCAGCCATCCTCTCATTCATACATGTACCAACCCACTGTTTGATGTCAATAGTTTTTGAGTTATTGCGATCGCAAGGAAAGTCAGAAGTGCGGCGGAATGCCTGAATGACGGATGTAGCAAATCCCCAAGTCCCCCTCCCGTGTTGACTGTTCAACCGACAATGAAAATAATGTGACCTTGACAAAAATTTTCAAATGGAGTCAATAGTGTACATGTACTGCATATCAATAAATGTGTTATGGCACAATATTTCTAATTTACACCATCAATGGATCTGGAATTTGGACTCATTCACCTATTTTGAATTTCCTTTCTTTTCTTGGTTAGTTCTTCTAACAATAAATTGACAGCACAACTCTGCCTTGATTACAACAGATTAAAACTTCTCTGTTTTCTTTTTTCCCCTTATGTGAAGATGACCTTTCTGTACGTAGTACATGTAGTAATATACTTGGGAGAGGTCTAGTAGTATTCTAAGAAGGAACGTGCTACATGTTGCATCAGCATTTCAAATTATATGGTAGGTAAATATATCTTGCATCATTAGAATAGTACATGTAGAGGAGTAAGCCTAGGATAGGATTATGTTGAACACCGGCTATGTATTGTATAACAACTGTCCGAGTTTTGGCTGAGGAAACACATTTTTTCTGTTGTCAAAGGCTGAAGATGGATCCTAAGTAAAAATAAAATATATATAAATAAATGAAGTCATCATTGTCACTCTGCTTATTTCCAGTTCACTGTGTGACCTCATCAGAGGTCATTTGCATCTACGATTCCCCTAATAATTCAATCACAGGAAGTTCACTTTTCAACTCTGTTATTCAAACACAGAGAAAAAGTAACATTCCCATTCTTTATTCAGATAGAAGATAATGACAAAATGGGACACTTTGTAGCTGGTGCCTTGAAGAATGTTTCCAGTGATCAAATTATTAGGGGAATTACCGTAAGAAATCCTTCAGCGGTGATATATCTTGGCAACTACTGGGCATGTTTTGATGAAATCAACACCAAAATTTGATTTTTCATTTGGGTTCATCGGTGGACATTTTAATACGTGTATGTCAGTTTATCACTAGAGACTAAAACACTCCAAAAAAGCTGCCACCTAAGTCAGGCACTACAGGGTCATGTAAAATGATTAAACATGAAGATAAATAGTAGAATTTAACTTTTATGCATTTACTCGGGTATTGCAATTAGTGTAATCAGACTCACAAGTGTTTTGAAGTGTAATAGCAGCATATATTATAGAACAAGGTGCAGTGCCAGT
>JAVTVY010055552.1:0-28474 GCA_036873755.1 Hanleya hanleyi
AACCATCCGAGGATCGTGAAACTCATAACAGGAGGGAGCCGCCCCAGACGGTACCAACCAACCCAGCACGGACAATGACCAAAGGGAACCCTCCTGTAAAAGCTGGCCGGGTACAATTGGACAGGCCCCCAAGTCCCATGATGGGAACTCCTCCAAGAGCCACCACACCATCTCCCAGGCAGTCCCCTTCAATGAACAAAACACCATCGCCAGGGCCAATTCGGCATAAAATTAGGTGTCCTCTAATAATTTGTGGTGTACCTAGTAAATCCCGACGATGTTCAAAGGAGCTGAGATAATCTGGTAAAGTTAAATTTTGTTTGCTCTCCCGCTCAGTAGAAATGCAAACCGCCATGTTGTTTTCGCTGAGCTGCTTGAGGTCATCGCCAGCTAATGAGTGCCGAGATATCAGCAATGATGTCACACTCAGCCAATCAGCACTGCTTGGATGTTGGTCGTGTATACTTCCGGTTGGAGGGTATATACTGTGGATAAACAGCGATCGTCAGTCCTGTTGGGACTCAACTGGACACATCTTACTCTGAAGGTAAAACCAAACGGTTACCACCAGTAAAACCAAAAACCAAGGTACACCTCACCAAACAGCCACACCAGATAACCTAAACTTGGGTTGGGGATATTTATTCAACCATTGTTATTGTTGTTGAACCATCAACTGGGACAATTTATATGGGTTACCATACTGTAAACAAACAACAGTGTTACCGTAAATTAAACAAACAATAGTGTTACCGTAACGTAAACAAACAACAGAACATCACCCTGTATTTTGAGAGAATAAATCTATCTTTATTGTTGTCACAAATCAGTTACCAACCGTAACCAACAACTACTGGGACCACTGACCATCGACCGGTGTCCGTCAATCAGTAACCTGGAACCGTCAACAGGTGACCGTTGACCGTCAACAGTAACCATCAGTTTGTGACCGTCAATGACAACAGTGGCAAATACCACCTACCTGTGAACCGTCCCCATTCATACCAGCTAATACACTATCAACAGTGATCGTCAACCTGTAACAGTTCATATATCGGTAACCGTCAACCAGTGCCCGTCGATTGAACTGTCACCATAAAAAGTAACCATCTACAATACATCAGTATTACCGTCAACAGTAACCGTCGACTGTCAACCAGTAATCGTTGACCATCATATAACCGTCAACCATATCCCAGGATTATCAGTTAGTGACCGTTGACCAAATACTGATAATTACTATTGCTGACCGTCGACCACTGACCACCGACCACGCTTCTGGACTTCTGGATAAGTGATCACCTGTCATGCAGATGAATGAATGCACAATTTATCACGTGATTGAAAGGGATATAATACGTAATCAAGTTCCAGGTTCATTCTACTAGAATAGTACGCTCACAAACCATACGAATAGATGATGGGCGTGCTAAACAAAAAGACTAGAATTTCTAGACTAGAATATAGAAAAACATGAAAGTGAACAGGGTTGTATAGAATTCTGTGGAAACATAACCCATTTGACTTAAAATAAGTAGCAGTTGTTACGATATAGGCAACTTGGATGTGGTGCATCACGTTCTACCACTAAATCTGTGTACCTGCGCATCAGGCGTGCGCGCCGGAGTTGATGTGAATTATAGTTGAGTTCATCTTGAAACTGCTTGTCTTTATTTGTTGTGTTCTTGACAAACAACTATTGAAACATGGTGTCAAAGTGAATACGAACTCTTCAAGTCTGCATTTGATATCTCCTGAGCTTCCTGAAGCGACTTGATTTCGGAAACTGGGACATTATGCGTCAGCTTCGTTGTACTGCTACAACAGTCAACATGTACGGGTATGGTGTCTACATTTGGAACACGGGTATGGTGTCTACATTTGGAACACGGAACCAGTCCAGTAAGTTGCTGTAATACTCTATACCTCCCAAGATCTCTTCTCAATAGACTACACATTCGAATTCTGAACTCAGTGCTACTGCTTCTATGAACAGATTTTTGCGTGCGCTGAGACAAGTGAAACTCCGCACGAAAAGAATCGAAAACTACGGTGGGCCAGAACGATGCGCTCATTGTATGAAGCTGGCGGAAACGGGACCATATTGACACTTGATCACCACCTGCTCGATAATCGAGGCGGGTTGAAACAATATTCCAACTTGACTCTCCATTGTTTGAGTATTCACTACCAAGTAACTGTAATAACATTAGTCACTATAAATAAAGTGATTTTTCTGTGAAAAAATAAAACCTCGACAAAAAAGTGAACTGTGACAGATTTTCTGAAAAAACTATGGAAGCCGAGAACGGACATTCAGAAAACTCTTGATCGTGTGGAAAGGCCTGGAAAGTGTACATTCTTCACAGATAAGGCCTGGAAAGTGTACATTCTTGACATAGTGCTACATTATTTGTCATAATTCCTACAAAATGTCTGGTGATGAAGGGGAAGTGTCGGCGTCAGCCAGAGCACGCATAGGGTTACGTAGTAGTGTTCCCCTACCACCCAAGCTACAAGCAAAAGTGAATACTGCAGCAAATTGGAAAAAATGGAAGCAGATATGGGACTCGTTCGAGATTGTCACTGGTCTCCAGGATCAGGATGACAAATATCGGATAGCTACATTTATCACAAGTATTGGCCCCGAGGGACTTGACATATATAATGGACTTCCGTTTGTGAATGAGGGTGACAAGGACAAAAATGAATATAGTTCTTGAGCTCATGGAACGACATTGTCTAGGGCAGACCAACGTGATATATGAGCGCTATGTTTTTAATCAGAGGGATCAGCTGGAATCAGAAGGCATTGAAACGTACGCGTCGCAACTGAGAACGCTGTCTCAAACCTGTGAGTTCAGGGAATTGCAGGGTGAGTTGATTCGAGACAGAATCGTATGCGGGATAAAGGACAACACCGTCCGTAAGAAACTTCTCCAAGAGCCGAAACTTACCTTAAACAAATGCATCGATGTATGCAGATCTGCAGAAGCAACAAGTGCTCAGTTGAAATCCATGGCGTGTAAGGAGGAGGTGCATGCTGTCAAATCGGACAAAAAGGAAACGTCTTATCGGAAGAAGAAGCCTCCAACTCTCCAGTATGACTGTAAATACTGTGGATATAAACATGAGCCAAAACGAGGAAAGTGCCCCGCGTATGGCAAGAGCTGTAGCAAATGTGGTAAACAGTCGCATTTTGCCTCGCAATGCAAGTCTAACTCTAAGATGAAGGCAAAGTCGACCAACTGGAAGCATAAGGTTCATTGGACCCAGCAGGGCGACATGGACAGCGATTCTTCTTCTGAAGATATACTCGTGGTCGAAGCTGTTAACTGCATGGAACCAGCGGCAAATAAAATATTTGCAACACTTCTGATTGGAGACTCGCCCAGAAAATTTCAAATTGATTCTGGCGCAACGTGCAACGTCATCTCAAAATCTGATCTTCCTCATAACACTGTCTTGGAGAAATCGACTGTTAAGCTATCGATGTACAACCAATCAAAAATGGAGACAGCTGGTAAAGCAAAGCTGAAAGTGAGAAACCCACGGAACTCCAGGAAGTACCGTGTAGAATTTGTAGTAGTGGAACAAAACACTATTCCACTTCTAGGTGCTAGAGCCGCTCAGCAAATGCAACTACTTCAAGTCCTGCATGAGAACATTATGTCTCTCTCGAAATCTTCAGAAAGGGAGCCGGGACATAGTGAAAGTGAACTCGAAAAGCCAATTGTTACACTACCTGCTACTAACGGACTGACTAAGGAGCAGATACTTGCTTCATTCGGCGATGTTTTCGAAGGTGAGGTTGGCTTGTTAGAGGGAGAACAACATCTGGACATTGACCCAACCATTTCACCCGTAAAGCAGCATATCCGTCGTGTACCCGTGGCCTTGAAAAGTCAGCTGAAGGCGGAACTTTCTCGACTGGAAAAGCTCAACATCATCAAGCCTGTTAACACGCCAACTGACTGGGTCAACAGTCTTGTGCTCGCCAAGAAACCTAATGGAAAACTGCGCGTCTGTCTCGATCCAAAGCCGCTGAACAAGGCACTCAAAAGGAGCAATTATCCTCTCCCGGTGATTGATGACTTACTACCTGAGCTCTCCAAAGCGAAGGTTTTTTCTAAACTTGATGTCAGGAACGGTTTCTGGCATGTTGCCTTGGACGAAGAATCCAGTAAACTTACAACCTTCGGTTCAGTTTTTGGCCGGTTCAGATGGACCAGAGTACCATTTGGTGTCTCGCCAGCTCCGGAATTATTCCAGCGTCGTCTTGATGAGGCTCTCCAGAACTTACCTGGTACCTTTCTCGTGGCAGATGATATACTGACGGCTGGTGAGGGAGACACACTAGAAGAGGCCATCGCAAATCACGATGCGCGATTGCTCAAACTCCTTCAACGCTGCCGCGAAAAGGATATAAAGCTGAATATCGATAAGCTGGAGCTGAGAAAACAGCAAGTTCCATTCATAGGACACGTCCTGACATCCGATGGATTGGAAGTGGATCCCAAGAAAGTGGATGCCATTCTCAACATGCCAAAACCTACAGATGTTCCAGGAATTGTTCGTGTCATCGGCCTGGTGACTTACCTCTCCAAGTTTCTGCAAGGCCTAACGGACATTTGTGAGCCATTGCGACAACTGACCAAGAAAGATGCAGAGTTTATCTGGACCCCTGACCATGATCGCGCCTTCGGGGAAATACAGTCAGCAGTGACAAAAGCTCCAGTACTGAAGTATTTTGATGGTACCCAACACGCGACGTTGCAGTGCGATGCATCTGAAACTGGCCTAGGGGCCACACTATTGCAAAATGAACAACCAGTGGCATATGCGAGTCGTGCGCTCACCACCACTGAGCGTAACTACGCTCAAATAGAGAAAGAGCTTCTCGCGATAGTTTATGCCTGCAACAAGTTCCACCAGTACACATACGGCCGAAAGGTGACAGTTGAGAGTGACCACAAGCCTTTACAAAGTATACAGAAGAAAGCTCTCCTAGCAGCTCCGAAGAGGCTCCAACGCATGCTTTTGGCTCTGCAGAAATATGACATTGACATTGTGTATAAAAAGGGTACACAAATGTACCTGGCGGACACATTATCTCGAGCTTACCTGCCGACAACAGACGACGAGAAGTCATATGACCAGGAAGAGATTTCTGCAGTTGAAGAAGAGGTACAAACCGTCAACATGGCAGATTACTTACCTGTCTCATCCGCAAGACTTCGGGAAATCCAAACAGCCACTCAACAGGACACGTCCCTTCAAGCCGTGAAAACACTCATTCTCAGAGGATGGCCACCAACAAAGGAAGAAGTTCCTACTGTCGCGATCCCGTACTTTCACATACGCGATGAACTGTCCATCCAAAATGGAATAATATTCCGTGGTCACCGCTGTGTCATTCCTACAAATCTTCGATCGGACATCCTTCAGCGTTTGCATGTCTCGCATACAGGAATAGAGGCATGTCGTCGACGTGCAAGAGACTGTGTTTATTGGCCGTCCATGAACGCTCAAATCCAAGACTACATTTCCAAGTGCGAAACATGTTGTTTATTCCAGTCAAAGCAGCAAAAAGAAACGCTGATCTCACATGACGTACCGGATCGCCCATGGGCAAAGATAGCTACGGACATACTTACTGTGGGTGATCATGACTATCTCGTGACAGTCGACTACTTCAGTGACTTCTTTGAAGTGGATCGTCTACAAACCAAAACTGGCAAAGAAGTCATCGGCAAATTGAAAGCCCATCTGTCACGTCATGGCATACCAGATACCCTCGTTTCAGATAATGGGCCCCCATACAACAGCTCGGATTTTGCAGATTTCGCTACTATATATGGCTTCAATCATGTTACTAGTTCCCCAGGGTATCCTCAGTCAAACGGAAAATCAGAAGCCACAGTGAAAACAGCCAAACGATCTATCAAAAAAGCCCTGAGATCTCACAAAGATCCTTTTCTGGCTCTACTCGAAATCCGGAACACCCCAACAGAAGGTCATCACAGCTCGCCAGCCCAACGGCTGTTCAACCGACGGACAAAAACACTCGTACCAATAACGCATCCGCTACTTCAGCCAGAACTTCCGCGATCGGTCTCTGAAGAGAAAAGGAGAAAAAGGGAAAAACAGGTCAGGAATTACAACCACCACGCTAAGGACTTGGAACCACTTCGTAAAGGTGACACTGTCCGGGTACAACCTACGTCCCCATACGACAACAAATGGAAAAAAGGTGTCATTGCGAGAAAGGTGAACATCCGTTCATATGAAGTCCGGATGGATAGCGGACGTATCCTACGGAGAAATCGAAGACATCTTCATCTGACATCTGAGGAACCGCCTTCACCTATCGAGGAACCGTCACAGAGCCCGTCACCGTGTGACCGCGTGCAGACCCCATCGTTGTGGGACCGCTCTCAACCACGTCCTAAGTCAACGGCCGCTACCAACGCTGGTAAACCTCATGACCAAAGTACATCAGCATTAAGGCCGCCTGAAGCACCACTCCAGACAACAACGAGAAGTGGGCGCATATCTAAACCACCAGACTATCTGAAGTCCTATGTGAGATGAACGACCATAGGTGACCGTCGAACTGTATATACGTTTTAACAAGAACAGTCATTCAGTTAGCTAATTTACTTGAAGTTTAGTTCATTCCAGATAACCTTACGAATTCGATAACAAGTGCGCGAATGAACATTGAATTGAGAATCGTTCAATTGAGTTAAAAGAAAAAACAAGACTTATCGTGAACTGGTATATTTTATTACTTTAATGAATCAGTTGAGTTTATGCGAAGTGGACTATCAAGATGAGCAATCGGTGAACTTTGATCGCAATAGATTTTATACGATCACCAAGAGTAACTTTCAAATTTCCTTTAAAAAAGGAGATGTTACGATATAGGCAACTTGGATGTGGTGCATCACGTTCTACCACTAAATCTGTGTACCTGCGCATCAGGCGTGCGCGCCGGAGTTGATGTGAATTATAGTTCAGTTCATCTTGAAACTGCTTGTCTTTATTTGTTGTGTTCTTGTCATAGCATGAAACAACTATTGAAACAGTCATGTGCTCAAGGATATACATGATATAGGCATGTAGTCTGAAATGAATTTGTTTAGGAGTTAGATGAAACAAAGTTTTCATCAGTTTTTGGGCTGGTTTATTTGCATCATAATATGTTGTGATTTTATTATCACTTTCCGCAGTGTGCCACTCAAAGGCCAGTTAATAAGGGATAACAAGCAGTCGCTGATGAAACAAGAATAAGGCAAACTGCTATGAACTATTTCGAATATTTTACCTGCACGAACTCAGTGAAATCTTGAGAGATTTGCCTGGGCTTATTTGTCCTGGTTCATGGGTGGCTAGGTTGGTTGTAGCTGTCATTTGGCCAGTGTTATTTTGATATGAGAATCCAGGTAACCCCCAGGGTGCAGCAAGTTCTTTTGGATACCCTAGATTTTGGACAGCCTAAATCATACAGACATGACGGATGTAACATGGCAGATATAGAAAATGGACTGCATAGGGACTAAACTGGAGAAAGAGAGCAATTTTCAGACCTTGGTGTTTAAAAATAGCAACAGAGGCTGAGAGCTGTGATTAGCTCTTCGAAGAGATAGCTGAGGAGTGATTTCGGTGACATGAGGAGTGATCACAATATTGTTTCATAAAAATTTCATTTGTCTGGGAGTCTTTATTCGCTCTCTTGATATCAATTTCAGGGAAATGATGGGGAATGAGAGTTATCACGCCCTCAATACAAAGGGCCTGAATTTTGGACACCCATATTAAAATGTTTGGCTATTAAAAAATAGTCTGGTGTAGCCTGATTATTGTTTTGGAGGCGGATGTCGCCTGTTCCATCCAATTGCTAAGCTCAAATTTATTCTCGCCGGTACGCTAAATGTTTATTTCTCGCCCACCGATTCAAAATCAATTATGTGATATCGAAGTGAGACGTTGGGAAGTTTGGATCGACAGGGTTTCGAAAAGTAAAGCTATGGGCAACTGATTGGCTGGTCGGTGACTGGCATACAAGTTGTATTAATAATCATATTCATCAGTCTATCATTATGATGATCCAGAGCTGGGGTGGATAGGAAAACAGCAGATCTCCCATGACATGAAACTGATGTGAGTGATAGGGAGATAGAAAACACTCACTCGTCCATTTAAATACCGTTTGCTGTATGTGAGAGAAGCCAATTAATAGCTTTTGGTCGTTTCGGTTCAAGGGAGGTAATTCATGGAGTGTCAAACAAAATCGGATAATGCCCATGTGGGAAAATTGTGGCACTCTGTTGGGTAGGTTTGTCCTTCAAGGTCAGAGTGTGTAAAGCTAACGTGGTGGCGCCCATATTGTATGAGAATACAGGCATATGAGAATGGATAATTGGAAAGGATACTTGAAGCCTAATATAATTGGCAGCTATGCAGGGTGTCTATCATTGGGTGTGTGATTCAAATATGGGTGTAAAACCAGCGGTTTTTGGGAGGTAAATGGTGACAGAAGTTATAATGCATGAAACAGATGCATGATTACCATATTGCACCGTACGTTTTTTAGAACATCGAGAAATTCATCGGATTTACAATGATTGTGTGCCTGTGAAAGATTTGTGGTCAAGCCTGATTGAGCGGTCTGACATCACAAAGTTACGAAGGCGTATAATGTGTGTATTATCAGGGGAAATCATGTAAAGTTATGAATGTCCAGATGCCAAGTTAGGAATATGGTATGAAATTATGTTAATTTCAACCTCGGGGTGCCGGTTTGACAAATCATTATTATATGATGGTTGAGGATATTATATTCAAAGTGCGCGAAGCCTGGATAACTAGTATAATCTTGAATGGGTAGAATTTTCAGCATTTACAACTCCACTCACAAGACCATAATGAGCATCATCTATTCTCGATGATCAGAGTCAGAATTGTTTGCAGAATTGCCCTTGGGATTTTTGTGGGTGCAGTGTGTATTGACACACTCAGTGGCGGGATCCTTGCGGGCAAACTAAGTGAAGCTGCTCCACAGGGGGCAGATAGCGGGAAACATTGCCTATATGGGTGATACATAGGGATGTGGGCTTGCCTGGTGTGGTATTTCACAGGGAGTATTATCAGGATTATGGGTCGCCTATGTTTCCATAGGGATCTGATATGGGGCTTGCCTGGTGTGGTATTACACAGGGAGCATATGGTTTTAATAAATTCGCCTATGTTTCCATAGGGATCCGATGTGGGGCTTGCCTGGTGCCGTATTTCACAGGGAGCATATATGGTTTTAATAAAATTGCCTATGTTTCCATAGGGATCAAATGTGGGGCTTGCCTGGTGCGGTATTACACAGGGAGCATATATGGCTTTAATATAATTGCCTATGAATTCCATGGGGATCACGTGGGTCTTGCCTGGTAACTTCACAGGGAGCGGTTGTGGTTTATAAGATAGTTGATTCGTCCGGACACCGAAAGGTTGGCGTTTCAGCATGTCCGTAGGGATCTCGTCACTAGAGTTGTTATAATATGGAATAAAGCCGTGGCCGATATCCATCCAAATATTAAATAGTTGTGTGTTATTTGTTCATAGTGTTCGGGCATATTTGAATAATAAAGTTTATCATAAATACAATTACATGATAAACCAATTTATTCTATTGCCTGAACCGAGGGGAGGTGTTGCATCGTCGGGTTATGTCCCTTAGTTACAATCCTCCAACATCCGGGTATTCCTTTTCGGATATGCTGACCATCAGAGCAGATGGCTTTCTGGAAGGAAATTGTTATCAGAAAATTTCCCACCCGCCTCTCCCTTGAACTTGCCGGACCCTCTTGATAGGTTTTGTGCTTGATTTAGAGTACTGACTGAGTAATGTTAGATAGCTTTCATTCCACAGAATGGGCTCAAGAACTGTTATCTTGACAGCTTTCATCTAAGTTGTTCACTAGACTGACGTATGCTATCATTTTATGTTAAGTTCAAATGATCACAGTTCGGGCCTAATTCAAGGAGTATACTTCATGGTGCCTCGAGGGGCTGGGATATATATTTCTTTATTACAGTATGAATTAGGGAGGTTACATCTAAACAGATATTGCTTGCTGTCTGGTTTGTTCGTTTTATATTTCAGAAGTACTGATGATGATTCTAAGATGACTGGTACTGCAATCTAATATCTGGATTTCTTACTGCTATCTGCTATGAGGATTCGGTCACGTTGATCGTTAATATACTTAATATGGCTGTTCGCAACTACTCCATTTGTGAGGACGAACTGTAAGGTATAGCACTGAAGTTCTGAGTTGAAATCCGAAGAAAAACAAATTTCTGTGAGTAAGTCGGTCATGGTCCCAATCAGTGCAACAAAGACATTCTGTATATAAATCAGTCAGGATTCAATTCCTGGCAACAAGGAACTTTTGTGACTAAATCGTTCAGGTTGTAAACAGTGCAGCAACAAACTGCTGTGTATAAATTTTCATCTGTCGAGGTTCAAATCTGTAAAATAACAAATAACTTGTGCATACATCGTTCCACAAACACCAGACTTCGAATACGAACCAGTGCAACAACAGTCTGTGTGAGGTTGGCAATTTTGTATGTATGAATAGACTTCAGGGAATAATCCGGGCAACAGTGAACTTCTTGGTAATTGAGTTCATTACATGTAAGAGACATTTGTGTAAAAATGACTGCAGTGTGAACCAATTTGCACTGAACATAAATTGATTGTGTATTATATCTATTTGCAAGAGCACACATTCCTGATCACATATGGACAATATTTTTTTTTTATCATGACAAACATTTGAATGAGGAGATTTCAGCAATTTAAATCTTTCTGGATCAGTGCTAAGCTATGCCATCAAATGTATGCTGAATCGGATCAGAAAGTGTGAAGGCATTATTTGTTTAACTTGGTTTCTCTGAAGTTCTATTGTTTATTTATTTATATGATATATGGATTATGTAAGCCATGTGTGGTATTTTAGCATAAAACTTTTAGAGTAGTCAGCCCTAACAGATTGTCACTTTCCTGAATGAGGTTCGAGCCATGTGAAGCATTTGAATATTTGGAAGTGGCCACACTGGAGTTGCCAGTAAGAAATGAGTGAGCAGAGATCATTCCTAAGCAGTTTGGCCCAGCCGGCCATTTTGACAAACTGAGGAACAGGAAGCAATATAGCTGATGACCTGTACAGGTAATCAACTGATACCAAATTCAACTACTTGGCGCAGTTTTGGTGTTACAAAGAAAGCTTTGCCAGGAATGACAATGTTTAGGACTGGATACATCTTAAGTAATTGCTTGTATTTTGGAGGTTTGTTTGCACATTCATTCAGAAATGTTTCAGGCATCTTACAATTTTGTCACGGCATATATTTAGGTTCAGTAGCGGGATCCTTGCGGGCAAACTAAGGGGCAGATAGCGGGAAACATTGCCTATATGGGTGATACATAGGGATGTGGGCTTGCCTGGTGTGGTATTTCACAGGGAGCATTATCAGGATTATGGGTCGCCTATGTTTCCATAGGGATCTGATATGGGGCTTGCCTGGTGTGGTATTACACAGGGAGCATATGGTTTTAATAAATTCGCCTATGTTTCCATAGGGATCCGATGTGGGGCTTGCCTGGTGCCGTATTTCACAGGGAGCATATATGGTTTTAATAAAATTGCCTATGTTTCCATAGGGATCAAATGTGGGGCTTGCCTGGTGCGGTATTACACAGGGAGCATATATGGCTTTAATATAATTGCCTATGAATTCCATGGGGATCACGTGGGTCTTGCCTGGTAACTTTCACAGGGAGCGGTTGTGGTTTATAAGATAGTTGATTCGTCCGGACACCGAAAGGTTGGCGTTTCAGCATGTCCGTAGGGATCTCGTCACTAGAGTTGTTATAATATGGAATAAAGCCGTGGCCGATATCCATCCAAATATTAAATAGTTGTGTGTTATTTGTTCATAGTGTTCGGGCATATTTGAATAATAACAAGGGCCGTGATGACAATTGCTGGCATCATATAGCGCAAGCCAGAAGGCATAGGTAGTAAAAGTAATCATTGGTATAGTGTTGCTAAAGTATTTTGAACATTTAAATGCACGTAGCGGCATAGTTATTCTCCAATGCCACAAAGCCCTATGGTATTATTTGTGGTTCTAGCTCTTTTGGTGTTTCCAATAATTGACCTCTGGTTGATCCCTGGTTCAGGTAAACTCTATCGTGAACCTCACGTGCAATATTGCATCAAATCGTCAAAATATGGCCAGATTCGGGTTACTCAGTCCCAAAAATCGATAAAATGAGGTAATTTGTATATCTCGACTAAAAACCACTAAAAATGAGGAATTTGATCCCATAATGACCTTCAGGGTGACCTTGACCTCAAATCGTTGAAATAAGATCAGAATCAGATTCCCCGACACCGAAAACCACTAAAAAGTTGTATTATTCATGATTCTAGCCATTTTGTTTTTTTAAATACGATTGACCTCTAACCCGGGTGGTGGCCATATTGAATTTCGCCAATATGGCGACTCCCGAGGGCGACTACCTTGGCGCCCGTCAAAAATCGAAACCGTATTGTATGGCCGACATATGGGCCAAATTTGGTTCTTTTGGAAGAATCTGAACCAAACAGTCCCTTTTATGCCCTAACATCCCGGACTAATACGCATACGAGTTCCAACAGATCAAAGAAGTTGAAATTTTTTTAGAGTATGACAAATATATAATATTTTTCATTTCGTGTTGAGATTTTCTCGCTTACGTTTGTCAAGCGTTTGCCACGTGCTCAGTTTAATGGCGCTGAAACTAGCAATCCAGAGAAAGGTCTACAATTTTGTGCTTCTGAGAATGTAACATATATCACATCTTATATTGAATGATAAACTAAAATGAGCTCAACTCTTGGTAACAAGTTAACCTTGAAACAGGAGCAGAGAGATCACATATCCCACACTGAAATCGACAATAGTCAAACACAACAAAATAGTAGTCTTCCTGCAAATGGATTCCTTGCCGACGAGAGAATTTTTCATGATGGAAGAAGAAAATGATGAAGTAAACCTTTGTTGTTGAGTTAATAAACAGGTATGAAGTTCATAAAGGACCCCTCTCCCCATTAATTTAGTAAATGTATGGTTTTTATTTCACAACAGTAACTGAATGTAGCTGTTTCAAACATGGGAGACAACTCCACAGGACAATACAAAATACATGTAGGGGAGCGAACTCTGAATATCCCAACCTAACACATAGTCAGCTAAATTTGGTTCAGTTTTGGGGGACTGTGATCTTTACCTTTGACAAATTGATCTCAAAATGTATGGCTCCTCTTTCACGTCTTTGCCTTGTGAGTAAGGTATACCGGTAAGTTTGGTACCAATCCGTACCTTGAAACTAGAGATATCGCATGGACACAAAATGTTAATGAATGAATGAACAGAATGCAACATCGCATTACACGACCTCGTCTTCGACACGCATATGAAAATGTGACTTTTAATGATTTCTTGATTTTGGGGTCACTGACCTTGACCTTTGACCCACATTTTGGTATGTAACACATGTCCCTCTAATGTATCAACTGGCAGAAAAAAAGTTCGTTTTAATGATTTCCTGATTTTGGAGTCACAGTGACCTTCACCTTTGACCTAAATTTTGGTACACGACACATCGTCTTCCCTCTGTATCAATGGACACAAAACAATCATGATTTTAATGAATTTCATGATTTTGGGGGTGAGTAGTATATAGCGTGGATATCCAGGTCGGTTTTCCAGGGAGGTAACTCTTGGTCCCCTTTTTCCGCCAGGGGGCGCCACCAGTCCCGTATGACGTCACTTCCGGTCTGGGTGAATGGAGCGTGACCTGTGAACATGATAGGATATGTACTGACCTGTCTGTGGGGACTCAATGTCGTTCATCTCCGTGTCTTTTCGGTGAGAGGAACATGTACTGGGGGTTTTCCCACAATGTCGTTCACCTCCGTGTCTCTTCGGTCAGGTCCGTGTCTTTTCGGTGAGGTCCGTGGGAACATGATAGGAGATTGCAACATTGTTGCACGTTCGCTACAATGTTGCGAAGATGTCACGGAGATCACCGAAGAGACACGGAGGTGCCCGAAGAGACACGGAGATCCCCGAAGGGGGCGAGAGGGGTCCCTAGTGTACCGATGGGGTTGTATGAGGTATCAATGTGAAGCATTCGTGAAGGGGCATCTGATGGGGTGTGTGTGGGGTTGAAATATGGTCATTCTGCGCATACGCGGTAGACCAAGGTATGGAAATACACGTTTTGGGATCTAGGGGAGCCCCTAATGGACCGATGGGGTCGTATGAGGTATCAATGTGAAGCCTATGTGAGGGGGCATCCGAGGGGCTGGGTGTGGGGTTGGAATATGGTCATTCTGCGCATGCGCGGTAGACCAAGGGTATGGAATACACGTTTTGGCATCTAGGGGAGCCACTAATGGACCGATGGAGTCGTATGAGGTATCAATGTGAAGCATTCGTGAAGGCGCATCCGACGGGCTGGGTGTGGGGTTGAAATATCGTCATTCTGCGCATGCGCGGTAGACCAAGGGTATGGAAATAGCCGTTTTGGGGTTTAGGGCAGCCACTAATGGACCGATGGGGTCGAGTGAGGTATCCATGTGAAGCCTATGTGAGGGGGCATCCCACTGGGTGGATGTGGGGTCGGAATATCGTCATTCTGCGCATGCGCAATAGACAAAGGGTATGAAAATAGACGTTTTGGGATGTAGGTGAGCCACTAATGAGCCGATGGAGTTGAGTGAGGTATCAATGTGAAGCCTAGGTGAGGGGGCATCCGATTGGACTAGTGTCTCGGCCGTTGTCCACATTCTGCGCATGCGCAGACAGGGAATTCTGGGAAAAGGGTGTGGAAATAGACGTTTTAGGGTTGAGGTGAGCCCCTAATGATCCTATGGTGTTGTATGAGGTCTTATTTTGATGCAATCATGAGGGAGCATCCGCCTGGGCTAGTGTGTCGTTCGTTGTCAATAGTCTGCGCATGCGCAGTCTGACCGTAGTATAGAAATAGACGTGTTGGGGTTTAGGTGGGCCCCTATTGGGCCGATGGGATCGAGTAAGGTATCCATGCGAAGCAGTCGTGAGGGAGTATCCGACGGGGTGGGTGTGATGTGGAACTGACGTCATTCTGCGCATGCGCAGTAGAGAAAGTGTATGGAAATAGACATTTTGGCGCCGACAGGGGTCACTATGGGTCCGATGGAGTCGTATGAAATCTTATGTTGAAGCTCTTGTGAAGCAGCATCCGATTGGACTCAGGGTTCGTCCGTGTTCAAGGGTCTGTGCATGCGCAGTCTGGTCGTAGTATAGAAAGCAGGCATGTTGGGGGATGCGTGGGGGTGTGTGTGTGACCCACCACTAGGGGTCCCTGGTTGGGGTTGGGTGGTGGTGTGGGTTCTGCGCACCGACGTCACTTTCGGGTTTCACTAAAACTACCTTCGAACACAGAAGAGTTCCAATGTTCCCCTTAGACGTAGCACCCGGCCAGGCCCGGGCCGCCCCGCCCCGCCCCGGCCGCAGCGCTCGCGCGCCTTATCCGGCCGCACGCCTGCGCGGGTGAAGTTCGGATTATCCTAGGCCACTGATGGGCTACTTTCTCCACGGTGTTCGAAGCCAGTTTCACCGAATCCCCATATGTCTGTTATAGCTTTCATGCATTATGCTCATAAAGAAAACACACAAGACAGGGGTTTTTTTTGGGTGAGATCTCATTTTTTTATTCAGTCAACAACAACAACGTGAGAACAACCACGTGAAGCCCAGAACAGAGGGCTTGTACATTGAAAGAACTGAAGCCCAGAACAGGGGGCTTGTAAACTTAAGCCCAGAACAGGGGGGCTTGTACATTGAAAGAACTTAAGCTAAGAACGGGGCTTGTACATTGAAATCATCGGCGGCCCAGTCATATACGAGTACATCGCGGTCCTCGGCCTTGGGGTACTCGTCAAACATCTGTACGATGGTAGATAAGGGTCTTCCCCGGCATCGATGGTACAGGTAAAACAAGCAATATTGTCCGCACACGCTACTGGCCAGGCTTTGCAACGTTTGACTGTTCCAACACCACGTCTCTGTGCCTTGATCCATGAAGTCTGTTAAATCGGGATGGAGGGGTGGCAGGCCGTACGGGTCAAAGTATTCCCCTGCTGTTCTGTCAAGTACACGGCCACCCAATGTTCACCGGGCCGATCCATCGGGTCCGTGTTGAGAACGTAAGCAGCAGGATACATACGGTCTAATGGGAACACATCTCGGGCGAACACCCCTTGAAAGACCATACGTGTCTCTGGGTCATTCTCCAGCACCGTGGTTATCTGGTCTGTATCCATGTTAGGTGGAGAAGTCACACAGGACGTTGCGCGCTTTGTCCACTTGAATGATGTTGTCAAACTCGGCGTAGCAGATCACATTGACGGTGCTCCGGAGGGCTCGTGCAAAGTGGATTTCCAACCGTAAATTGCCTTGCTTGGCGAGGGCCAGCTGATGGTCGTTCTCTAAGGTGGGTGTCAGATCGAAACAGAACAACGTGTATCCGTTCCCGTAGTCCTCCCGACTGATTATATTCCCTTCGTCCTGGTTGATTTGACCGGTGGCTGTAAACAGGCTCTGATAGGCTCGAATGAAATTCGCGCGCCCAAAGTTCGGTGTTAAGGCCGTGGCTGGGACCTGTTGTCCATCCACATGCAGGGCCACAAAATTGATGCCGAAATGTTTAAAGTCAAACGGGTTCTCTGGATAGGCTCCGCTGAAACTGGTATTTTCCACACAGGCCAGGATCAATCGCTTGGGTAGTTCCCCCAGGAACAGGTTTTCTTTGTTGGCGCTCATATTTCCAGCAGACACAGAGAACACTTTGGTTTGCACACGTCGGATAGGGTACTGGGCTGGTTTTGTTTCCAAGGCTTTGAGGTGTCCCAATTGAACGGCTGGATTCGGTTTCACTTTTCAGACATACAGGACTGCGTCTTGGATGACAATCTTATAGTCAGCTGCATGCCCGTCTACGTTAGTGGCCATCAAGGCGAAGGTCGGAGGCGCCCGTATCAGTCGGATTTTGATGGGGATCTTGTTCAACAGGTACCGGTCTTGCATGAACATGTCTGCGTGCAGTCGACCCATGAGATCCACCGCGACGCCGTTCGCGGTCAAAGCCTTCCGTTTGTTATATCCCACATTGTCGTTCTCTACGCCCATGTGCTGGGCTGTGTCCTGGTAGAATAAAGCAGCTGTCAGTTGAGATTTGTTAGCCTCTCGCCCATGCGACAACAGCGTCTCGATGTAGGCTCGATAGGGGTACGTGTTGGTCGAGTCACTGATGAGTTTGTCGCTGAGAAATATATCCACCTGTTGAAACATCGAATGCAGCCAGAGATTCGTCGGTCCCACCGTTGCTTGGTCCACGATTCTCGAGCCATCTCCATTGACGATGTTGGCTTTCGCATACAAGTATGTATGGGCTAAATCCACATAGGCCGTATCCGCATTACTGATGGTGAACTCGATGGGCCCTGTTGCGTTGATGCTGGACAGCGGGAGATGCTCCACCCATAATCCTTGTTCGGCACTGGTCTGTGTGGGCGGCACGGTCCACAAATCAAATTCACTGTTGGTGGAGGGGCAGGACTCTCCGTGGATCAAGGACATGTTTTAAGAAAAGATATCCTGGGTCTTCGATGTGCGTCGTCGCTGGGTCGGTCGTCGACTGGTGCGTGGTCTCGGTGGTGCAGGTCTTTTATTCCCTACGGTGCGTTGTGCTTTGGCCACCAAGACGCCTCCTGCTTCTTTGGCCCGCCGTTTCAAGGCTTCTTTGGGTGCCGTACCCCCCAAGACATCACCGGTGACTTGCAGTCCACTGCGTACCGCTTGTTTGCCGATTGCTTTCACCCCACGCGTCACCAAGGGCAGGAACGTTTTGACGATGCTCCCGAGTATGTTCCCCAGTCCATGTCCTCGTTGCATGCATGCACCACTAAAGACCGGAAGGCCACCGCCGGCCTGCTGGGCAAAATAGTCCATATAGCTGCGTGCATCGCACTCGTAAGGCACCTTCATTATACAAAGTGGGGAGCACGTGCTTGTCGAAAATGAAGTGTCAGCACCACTTTCCCGCGTTCGATTTTGTTTTCCGTTTTCCGTTCCGCGTGCACATCCTCTGACCGCATACTAAACTGTATCAAATGTACTATATACTATTATACTTGCAGCATTTTGATAAGCCCTTCTTTAACCCAGACCTCAAATGTATGCTGATGTAGAAAGTACCAACGATCTTCAGAATCTGCCTTTTTTCGCTGAGAATGCCTTTGAGACCATGCACCACCCCTAACACTCAAGATAAAAGGGATACTTTTCTAGAGGGGTTCGAAAACATGTGCTTCAACCCATTAGATTTGAATGATGCAGACAATCATACATACATCACAGACGACACCTCGTATGAAGCATCACATTGGAATAAGATTAGCAATCAACAGTCTAATTATTATATTGAAGACACATTTAACTCCAATATAAAACAAAACAATATAACTGATAACCAAGCCATATCGTTCATCCATTTTAATGCTAGAAGCCTCAAAAAATATTTTACCGAAATAGTGGGACTTGTCCGTAACCTTGATTTCAATTTTTCCGTAATGGAATGTCCGAGAGCTGGCTTAATCCAGTCACCGAGTCACTGTATACCATACCTGGATATGAACCATACACTTCCTCTAGAAAAAACAGGAAAGGCGGTGGCCTAGTGCTATACGTCAATAATAATTACACTTGTACTGTTCGCGACGACCTGTCATATATAGATGACAATGGAGAATATGAATCGCTTTTTGTTGAATCACAAATAAACCAAACAGTTTACTTATTTGGTATTATATATCGACCTCCGGATAAAAATGTCAATTATTTTAACTCTCATATGTCGGATATTATGCAGACCATCAAAAATGAAAAGAAAAAATGCGTTATCATGGGAGATTTCAATATTGATTTATTTAAACAGACCGCCATGGACCGTCTAAAGACTTCATAGAAAATATGAAATCAAATTATTTCTTTCCTAAGATAACCAAACCAACTCGGGTCAAATCCAATTCCGCTTCTTTAATCGACAATATTTATTCAAATTTCCACGAAGGTGGACTTCTCTCTGGTATACTTCTTTCAGATGTGACCGACCATTTTCCTGTATTCCATATAAATAAGAGTATAGATGAGATCAGTTCTAAAGAATCGAGTTTTAGTTATCGTAGCAAAAACAAACGTTTATAGAAAAAATTAAGAATACTAACTGGAGTCAAGTCATCGATTCAGATCCTTCCGATGTGGATACTGCTCTGGATCTATTTCTGAACGAATTTAGCACAATATACAATGAATGTTTCCCTCTTATCACAAAAATAGTCAAAAAGGCAAAAATATCGAAACCCTGGATAAGTTATGGCATATTAAAATCAATCCGTGAGAAAAATCGGCTATTCAAACTCCACATCAACAGGAAGAACGACGACATAACCCATCAATATAAGCGATACAGGAACAAATTAAATCATACGCTTCACTTGGCTAAAAAGAAATACTACGAGGATAAGTTTAATCAGACAAATAACGATATTAAAGGCACTTGGAAGACATTAAATGAACTTTTGAACAGAAACAAATCCAGTAAGTTGCCTTCTGTTTTCAGTGTTGATGGTCTCCAGATCTCTGATCCGGAAACAATTGCCGATAGTTTTAATACTTATTTTACTAATATTGCACGAGATCTCGATGACAAGCGCCCCACTCCGTCAATCTGTTTTGAGGAGTTTCTGGATAAACAGTTTGATATAAAATTTCAGCTGGAACCCAGTAACCCGGACGAAATAATGAAAGTTCTTACAGATTTAAAAAATAGCGCACCTGGCGTTGACCAGATACGAATATCTGTTGTAAAACTGGTCTCCACGTACATAGCGGTTCCCCTTTCGATGATAATAAACTTATCTTTTCGGTCTGGAATTGTCCCAAATTCCTTAAAAACTGCCAAAGTTACACCTATCTATAAATCTGGCCCAAGGTGTCTCATTGAAAATTATCGACCCGTATCTGTTCTACCATGCTTTAGTAAGATATTTGAAAAGCTAATGGTGACACGAATGACTAGCTTTCTAGAAGACAACAACATCCTGGTTGGTGATCAATTTGGATTTCGAGCAAATCACTCCACTTGTTTAGCCGTTCTATCACTACAAGAAAAATTAATCACCGCGAAAGAAGTTAAACATTATAGTATCGCAACATTTCTGGACCTATCAAAAGCATTTGATACCGTTAATCATGACATACTTTTAAAAAAATTGGATTATTATGGGTTCCGTGGCATACAAAATGACTGGTTCCGCAGTTATTTAACATCTCGCTCACAAATGACATCTTACAATAATACACTATCTAAGTCACTACCTATAACTTGCGGTGTTCCCCAAGGATCTATATTGGGCCCATTATTATTTCTCATTTACATTAACGATATAGTGAATGTCTCATCTTTATTGAACACCATTCTCTTCGCTGATGATACATGTGTTCACCTATCTGGATTGGATCCCGTTGCTTTATCTGAAAATATTTGTATAGAACTTGACAAACTCCTGTTGGTTTCAATGTAATCGACTAACGTTAAATACAAAGAAAACGAAGTTTATGTTCATAAAACCCGCCAAAAGATGTCGCGATATACCTGGACTAAATATTCGCATATCTGGAAATAACATTGAGCAAGTAGATAACTTTAAATTTCTCGGGGTCTACTTCAATGATAAATTGAATTGGACAACACATATTACAGAACTATCCAAGAAGATATCAAGAAATATTGGAATTATTAATCACGTCAAAGAACATTTGAATAAAAAACTTTATTTATTTTGTATTACTCGTTAATTTATCCATACATTTCGTATTGCAACCTAGTTTGGGGTAATACTTACCATACTCATTTGCATTCTCTCGTAATGCTTCAAAAGAGAGCTATACGGGTAATATCACTCTCAGGCAAACTGGAGCACACCGGCCCTCTATTCTCAAAATTGAACATTCTTCCCCTCCTATATTTGAATGATTATCATACACTTTTGTTTGTTCACAAATTTGTCCACCACCCAAATACATTACCGGTTTCGATGCGTTCTATCTTCACGAGAATTGCAGAGGTCCATCACTATTCTACTAGACAATCCAACTCTAACCTGTACAGACCATTTTATCCTACCGACATTACTTACTATTCTTTGAAAATAAAGGCACCAAGAGTCTGGAATAGTTTGTCCTCTCTACTTAAAGAAATCTGCTCAATAGCTCTCTTTAAATCAAAGCTGAAAGTACATCTGTTAGAGAAATAACGTTATAACTGATTTTTTTATGCTGGCAGACTTGCATGCACGTAGTACTATTATCGAGAATGTTCATGTGCTTGATTTGTTCGTGTATTGTTGTGTACGTTTTATTCTATTGTTCACTTATTTTCATCTCGATTACCGTCTCGTTGCATGCATAGTCCAACCAGCGTGTATGCTATCGACAGGAGATGCACGCGGAATGATTAATTTATACAATACTTCTTAAATGTTCGCCAATACTATTTAAGCTATTTTGTTTAGTAATATAGGGATAAAACAAGCCCCATGGGGTTTTAATCCCGCCAATACATATTTATTTATATCGGCTAACCTATTTTGAATATTGTTGGTAACTATCGCCGAACTGTATAATCTTTTTTATTATATTGGTGAATAAATGAAATGAAATGAAATGAATGCCACCGGTCGTCCCGTGTCATCTCTTATATCCACCGTGATAGTGTTGATGTGAGTTTGTCGTACGGGTAGGTAGAGCATGTGGGTGAAACTGTGGGTGACTTGATCTCCATACGTCTTTTTAATGGGGACCACCCAGAGGTGTGTTGATATCGCCCACGATGTGGTTGTCCACCACGTCCGAGTAGACGTAGAGTCCGTACATACCCGACTTCATATCCATCGGGATCTCGCCTTGGTGGGCGGTGGGACCAGCGAACATCCGTAGATCGAAAACCAGCATTTGCTGTAGGATAGGACTCAGTACGACACTCGCGTTGGCGGTGACGATAAGCTGTGCCTTGTCGTTGTGTGCATTGTAATCGAAGTCCACGTGATTTTTGAAGGGAAAGGATTTGATGGGTTTTGAAGTATTCGTGACCTCCCGTAGAGCCTTATAATGCAACAGTCTTGACAGCCCACCCATGAACTCTTTGGGAGTATCGTATTAGCCTTCGGGGAGGGTGACTCGGGTCCCTTCGTAGGTCACCTCGTCCCACACTTCATTGGCTCGCACGTTGTACCACGAGTAAGGGTACTGGATATCCACGAGGCCACATTCCCAGCGCCCAGGTAAATGCAACGGTTGTGGTAACTGGGTCACGTACTTGGCCAAGGTGTTGTCAGGAAACACATTCAGAGAAATGTTACTGGGTAGGGTGAGGTAAAACATGGCGACTGAGCTGTCCTGCTGCTGCTGTTGGTTTTAATAGGTGTTCCAGGCCTTGGGCGGTTGTGTCCGGCGTCGTGTTCGTCGCGGTGACTTGCTACGTGTCACGGCTCTGGAGATGTGGGGTGTCCTGATCAAGGATGGTTTTTTAAAGGTCTGAAAAGAAGGTGCCCGTTGTGGTGGTGGTGTTTTGGGGGGTGACTCCGGTTCCCATTCGGATTCCCAAGAAGGTAGTGGGCCACTCGGCGATTGCTGGGTTCGCTGCATAAAGGCCCAGCGGTGGGGGTTCCCCACCAATTCCTGTGGTACATACATGTCTTTCAAGCCTTGAGCGAAGACCTCCCATCCTCGAGGATCCGTGTGCGACCTGCGTTTACGCATCAGGTCATTCACTAAATCCGTCATGTGGGTCCCGGGGACCACCTGATTCTGTACCAGGAGTTCGCCTTTATCATTCCAAGTCATGTTAGGATTCTGTTTCATCCGTTGTAATACCAGGCCAGCTTGTTTCTTGAACGAGGCAGGTACACTCTTCAGCACTTCGTCTTCCACCCACTGTGGGGCTGTGGGTGGTACCCCTGGTAATGGCGGCTGTTGGAGCGGTGCTGAGGTCGGCGGTGTGTCACGTGGTGGTGGTGGTGGTGGTGGTGGGGTAGAGAGGGTTTTGTATTGGTCCATGAACGTCATGTACCGTTGAAGCGTCTCATTGTACCGTTGTACTTTCTGTCGCTTAACCCCGGTCTCTGTAAGATCTGTTGCATCTCTCCATCGAGGGTGTTTATGGTCTTCACCGTAGGTGGGACAGGGTAGGGCGATTGGAGGTTTTGAAGGAACCGTGGTTCGACGAGGACCATTTTTTCGTGTGGTTCATTGTCGGCCGAAGAGTCCACCCAATACTGGACCCAACACGGAAGCGGCCAACGGTGCTAAGATGGCCCCGAGAAAGCCGCCTTTCTGTAACACCTTTTTCTTTTGTGTTTGAGAGACTCGCTTCTGGACTAGGGTTCGGAGACCTGTCTTATGCTTGGCCAACTTGGTCTTCTGAGCCGGAGTCAGTGGTACGTTGCCTTTTAACAGGTTGTACCCGATCTCGCACAGACAGCGTACAAGGTCAGCGTCCGGACCGCATACAATGGTTCGGACCAACTCGGGTGGGGCCGTCTTCAATACACGGAGCGTCGGAGCGTGGTTCCGTATTCGCGCAGACATCATGTACAACTAATGCTAGAACCCACAACTCTGCTCTTTTTTTATCTACTTCAGAGATCAGAGACAAAGTCAACCATGCTGTGGTATTAATTCTTTTTATTATCCCCATCATCAAACACACACACCCCAGCTGGGGGCGCCACTGTGGGTGTGTTTACATTATTTTTGCATGTACACGTGGTGGGTCTCTCCGGGAAAGATGCCGGTCCGTAGTCGAAGGTGGTCGGGGGTGGCTTGCTTGAGGTCGAACAGCATATACCCGTGCTGAGGGTTGTCGCATCTTTAAAGACTTCCACGCAAACGGCGTGCGGCCGTTGTACATATGTCTCGCCAGGTGCAGCGGTTGAGTGGTATCTCTCGGGTTTTTGAAGACCACCAGGTAGTGGGCATTTAAGCTGATGTTCCGATGTTCTTTGTTTTTACTGAACAGATTCTGCACAATGTAGATGATGCTGAGCCGTCGATGATGGCTGCCTTTGGTAAAGAGTTGGGTGACCCGCGCATCCGTCTCCGCCATGAGATCATCCAGAACCACCAAGGTGTCGGGTTCCAAATCGGCCAGGTTAGGTAGGCCTTCCACGAACGTGATGTGGGGCATTGCTGCATACGCTGCCATTCTCCGTAACACCACACGACTCGGGCAATGGGTGGGGTGATCATGCTGTCGGCGTGTTGAAGGAGCTTCCTGACGAAGTGCGTTTTGCCGGAACCCGTCGGTCCTGCGATGACGCAAGTGAAGGGATGCTGCCACCGAAGGTCCATGGTTCGAGGTGCATCCGTTGTCGTGGTAACCCGCTCTTGTAAATTGGAGTGGTGGTGGTGGGTACAACGTCGGTCGTCGTTGTCTGTTCACTGTGAGGAATGATGGTGGTGGGTACAACGTCGGTCGTCGTCTGTTCACTGTGAGGGATGAAATCCGGTGGGTTTTCAGACGTAGTGGGTGTACTTGGTGTAGGTGTGGAGCTTGGTGTGGAGCTCGACGTGGCTTGTACACGGGGTGTGGTGGTGACTGGGTTCGATACGGGGTTGACTGGTGCTATCTGTAGACCGGTTTCACTGGTGGCTGGTGTTCTCAGTTGGTTAAGTAACGTGCTGACATAGGCTACGTCGTAAAACACACCTCCGCACAACACACTCAGCAGGGTTAGCAGTATCACCACAAAGCCCACTTGGGCGTTGCGCGTTTTGGAAGACGCTGTGTTCAGAGGCAGCTGCTGTTTGTCCATAGCACTGTGGTCGGACGTGGAATGAAGGATGACGGCAGTGGTGTCTGGCTTTATAGTCGTTTCACCTGGTTGGCAGCGACCCAGGAATTGAAGGAACTGGGCCAGCCTTGCCATTTGACGAAATGAAACAGTTTGCCACGTCAACGTTCCGTTTTCAAAATCTGCTCCACGGTGTAGTAGTCTTGCTGTGTTTTTACGACAGGCTGTAATTCCGTCTCGTAAAACGTCCCTAGCAACGGTTCCCCTTGAAGATCTTCCAGTTCATAGACTCGCTGCTGTCGGGGTAGGCGCCGTTTAATCAGGAAGTGCTCATCGCTCCAGTTGGGCAAGTAACTTTTCTCGAACTTGCCCTTGACTTTACTGATCCGTACAGGGTCCCCGACCTTGCACATCTCCTTCGGTGCTCGTTGCGATTGTATGGGGTACAAGACACGCCGGACTTGAGCTTCATTGCGTTGGGTCACGGTAATGGGGCTCTTTCTATATTCCGATGATAGGCTCGATTGTTACCCCTCACAAGTTTCGGGAGAACATCGATGTACCGCCTTGTATTCTTATAGGTGAAATATTTATACATGCGGCCTTTGAATGTCCTGTTGAACCTTTCTACCACGGAAGCCTTGGTCTCGTTGTACGTATGGAAGAAAAACACCTTCTGGGCTTTCAGAAACTGTTGGAACGGTCTGTTGATGAATTCCGTGCCTTCGTCGGTTTGCAAATACAAAGGTTTGCGCTCGGTCTTGAAGATGTCTTTGAACGCTGCTATGAGATTCGCCCCCGTTTTCGTCCGGATGGGTACGCATACTTCGATAGGATATCGATGCACGTCAAGATATACCGATTCCCATCGTTGTGTTTGGCAAAGGCGCTCATATCGACCAAATCCGCTTGCCACTGGGCATCTATTCCTCCCACGATGACCCGGTTCCGTAGAAAATGGCGACGGACAGATCGATGTAAGGTATAGGTGTCTTGTTTTCTTAACCAATCTCGGACTTGGGCACGTTGTATCCCCTGGGGTTTGGCCGCTCGATGGCCGCCGGACTGTCGGGACTGTAGTATAAGTTATCCAACACCTTTTCCCAGCGCTTCATGGTGACAAATGATGATGGACCCTGGCTCTATCGTTTATTTATAACGGGTATATCTTGGGCCGGAGTTTCGTTCTGATTTTCTTCGTTGGCTTCCACAGTGTCCATAGTAAATGACCAGTCCAACTCGTCTGATGACCGCTTGTTAAGCACTTGATCCACATCTACCACGGCATCTTCCAATGCAGATCATAGATCAGGGTGAAGGGTAAAATGCACTGTACCCCCATCTAGCCGAGCCAATTGAGCAAAGAAAGGGCCGCGTCGGATGTACACATCGTGACACAAGTGAATGAGGTCGCCGTCCAGTTCACCAGACAACACCCGTTTGAATTTGGTCCAGCCCTCCCGGGACAGACGAATGTGGGCCGGGCACGGTTGTGTAGGGTCCGCATCACAGATGTCTCCCACCTCCTCCATGATATCGACCTTATCTGCATAAACGTGCAGGAAAACCTCGGGGGTCAAGCTGAGATACGCCAGTATTATATGCTCCGTCATGGTCAGTACGTGAATGGTACCAGATTTGACTGTCTCTCGTATTTATAGGGAGAACCCCGTGAGATCAAAGGATCGGCTGGTCATATCACTGGGCTGACTGAGTCTAGCCGGATAATCAATGGCATCATCGTCTGGTTCATTGCTAGGTTTGGTAATTTGTTCATTGGGTTCTGCCGCCGCTTCACTCAGGGCACGAGCCCACTCCAACTGAACAGCTGACCGTTCGTCCGGTGTAAACAGCTGGTCCACAATAGGCACCACTTTCTCGAAGGCTGTCCACAGATCGGGATCTAGGGTGAAGCCTCGCGTAGGGTCTTGGTAGCGGCCCAGGCGTGGGAAGAAAGGTCCACGGTGTACGTAGATGGCATTGTCTATGTGGATGAGGTTTCCGTCGAGCTCACCGCTCAACACCCGTTTAAATTTGGTCCAGCCGTCACGGTGTAGCGTAACCGTATTCGATACGGTCTCAGTGCGCGACCAGCAAACATCTCCACGGTCTTCCACGAGGGTGACTTTATCTTCATAGACGTGTAACCCCACCCGGGGTGTAAGGGGAAGGATGGCTCGTAGAACTGGTGACATGGTTGACCCAATGACGATCGCTGAATGACGCACACTGTGTCTGACCCTCGTATTTATAGTCAGGTCCCACTGTCAATGCCACAGCGCCAGGGTCAATAGGGCACAGACCATGACTAGGCCAACCAGCCGTCGCTGGTTCCGGCGTGAGCGCTCGTGGTCCATAGCCCGAGCATCAAGGATGGCTGTCATAGTCCAGTAGTGGTGAATGATGGCACACCTCTCCATCGTGTGCACTCTGTCGAGGACCGCTTCTGTGAACTCGTTCAGGATCTGGCATCGCCCCTCGTTGTCGTCGCCATCTGAAAACATGGACCGAACCACTGCTCGGTAACCCGTGAGCGAATTAACCACAGTGGCATGCTGTAAAATGCGAGTCGCATAGGGCTGGATCTCCGTCATGGCTCTGTAACCGTAGAAATGAAAGTGTGGGATCCAGAGGGACGTGTTTTATAGACCATGTCACACATGCGCGCCTAGACGTAGCTCTACGGGTGTAGTCCGTGATACGCACTATTCTGATTGGTTATGTGGCTCCTATAGAGATAGTACCTTATCGACAATGGGGACTACTTGTTCCAAAGCCGTCCATAGATCCGGGTCCAGGGTAAAACCACCGTCGTTCAGACAGAGGAGTCGAGCGAAAAAGGGACCGCAGAAAATGTAGACGTCGTCGCACAGGTGAATGCTATCACCGTGCAGGTCACCCAACAACACCCGTTTCAAGGTAGTCCATCCTTCCGGTGACAAAGAGACGTGCGCTTTGGGTTCAGACGTACACCAACACCTAAGTCCGCTATTGATGAGGTCCACTCGGTTGGGGTACAACAATAGGGTGCAGCCAGGTGTAAGCCTCCGGGTAGCCACAGTCCCTTCTTTCACCTCGGGGTGTAGTAAGTCATCCACCTCGGGGAGTACATCTTTCAGTGCCATCCATAAGGGTGGACAGAGTGTAATATAGGTACCTCCACTCTGTTCCAACCGGGGAAAAAGGGAATCCTCTCCAGCAGTGCGTATGTGCACACCGACTTCCACGTGCATAAAATCCCTTTCGGGCTCTTTTCCCTGTAACAATCGTGTCAATAGAGTCCAGCCTGATAGCGATAACAAAATCTTCACCTTCTGCGGTGCGTCTTGGACCAGCTCCAGGTGATCGTCATTGACGATGAGGTAGACGTCGGACGTCAGTTGGAATAACGCAAAGCTCTGTTCCGCTCGCTGCCATGGTGGGGAATGAAAAGCGAACGGTTAGAGAGGTGGCTTTATAGT
>JAVTVY010055553.1:0-28906 GCA_036873755.1 Hanleya hanleyi
GTGTGGGGTTGAAATATCGGCATTCTGCGCATGCGCGGTGGCCAAAGGGTATGGAAATAGACGTTTTGGAGCTAGGGGAGCCACTAATGGACCGATGGAGTCGGGTGAGGTATCAAAGTGAAGCATTCGTGAAGGGGCATCTGATGGACTGGGTGTGGGGTTGAAATATCGGCATTCTGCGCATGCGCGGTGGCCAAAGGGTATGAAAATAGACCTTTTGGAGCTATGGGAGCCCCTAATGGTCCAATGGGGTCGAGTGAGGTATCAAAGTGAAGCATTCGTGAAGGGGCATCTGATGGGCTGGGTGTGGGGTTGAAATATTGGCATTCTGCGCATGCGCGGTGGCCAAAGGGTATGGAAATAGACGTTTTGGGATCTAGGGGAGCCCCTAATGGGCCGATGGAGTTGTATGAGGTATCCATGTGAAGCCTATGTGAAGGGACAGCCAGTCATGGGTGGGTACATGTAAAAATTTTCCTGAAAAAAAAAACGGAACACGGACTTTATCGAAAAATCCGGGGAAAATGCCTATATGGGGTATGGGGGGTATATAGGTCGCCAGGCTTAACGGGACTTGCCTATCAATAGAGTTATCTCCCCCTAGTTCCAGGGTGGGTGTATGTAAAAATTTTCCTGAAAAAATAAGGAACACGGACTTTATCCTAAATTACGGGAAAATGCCTATATGGGGTATGGGGGTATAGGACCATCCTGGGAAACCTACTTCTCGACATTTGCGGTATAGGTTGTGGTGTCTCGTTTTCTTAGTCTCGTCAAGACAAACATGATAGGAAGTGTCGCGGAGCGAAACTGTGAAATTTTTGAAAAAAGTTCAGGGAGACCCATATAGGCCCATACTAGGGGTATAGGACCAATGTTTGTCCCACTGGGAAACCTACTTCTAGACATTTGCGGTATGGTTGTTTGGATTTGTTTTCTTAGTCTCGTCAAGACAAACATGATAGGAAGTGTCCCGGAGCGAAACGGTGAAATTTTTGAAAAAGTACCATACAGCCCAGATAGACCCATATAGTCCCATACTGGGGTATAGGACCAATGTTTGTCCCACTGGGAAACCTATAGCTACTTCTATACATTTGCGGCATGGTTGTTTGGATTTGTTTTCTTAGTCTCGTCATTTAGAACATGATAGGAAGTGTCCCGGCACGAAACGGTGAAATTTTTGAAAAAGTACCATATAGCCCCATATAGACCCATATAGTCCCATACTGGGGTATAGGACCAATGTTTGTCCCACTGGGAAGCCTACTTCTCGACATTTGCGGTATGGTTGTTTGGATTTGTTTTTCACGTCTCGTCATTTAGAACATGATAGGAAGTGTCCCGGAGCGAAACGGTGAAATTTTTGGAAAAAGTCACCGAGGCCTGGGTAGGCCCATAGGCCTATACTGCATGGCTATGGGTGTATAGGCCCATACGGGGTGGACGTGTTGGGGTCTAGGTGAGTCCCTAATGATCCGATGGGGTCGTATGAGGTCTTATTTTGAAGGTCTCATGCAGGATCACTTCACTACACTAATGGTTCGTCCGTGTTCAATAGTCTGCGCATGCGCAGCCTGGCCGTAGTAGAGAAAGCAGGCATTTTGGGGGGTATGTGGGTGTGTGTTTGGGGTAGAGAGGGGCTATTCACGGTTCGAATGGGTCGTGTGAGGTATGAATGTGAAGCTTGTGTGGGGTAGAGTCAGAATGGCGTGTTTTTAAGTGCAAGTCGCGTCAATCTGCGCATGCGCAGCCTGGCCGTAGTAGACAAAATAAGCATTTTTTGGGGGTATGTGGGTGTGTGTTTGGGTTAGAGATGGACCGCTATGGGTCCTAATGGGTCGTGGAAGGTGTCAAAGTGAAGCTTGTATGGGTTAGAGTCAGAATGGTGTGTTTTTAAGTGCAAGTCGCATCAATCTGCGCATGCGCAGTTGGTTGTAGTAAGTAAAGTGGCCATTTTGGAGGTGTGTGGAGGTGAGTTTGGGGTCGAGATGGACCATCCTTGGTCCGAATGCGTCCTGGGAGGTGTCATTTTGTAGTTCTCGGGGTGTACATTCCGATTGAGGGATGTTCCCGTCATCTGTGACGTCATCGATGACGTCATCAGTACGAGTAGTAGCGAAAGTGGACATTTTGGGGCAGTGAAGGAAGGTATTTGGGGTAGAGATGCTCCATTCTCAGCCCGAATGCGTCGTGGGAGGTGTCATTTTGTAGTTCTCGGGGTGTAGACCCCGATTTGAGGGATGTTCGCGTCATCTGTGACGCCATCGGTAACGTCATCAGAATGAGTAGTAGCGAAAGTGAGCATTTTAGGGCACTGAAGGAAGGTATTTGGGGTAGAGAGGGACCATCCTTGGTCCGAATGCGTCGTGGGAGGTGTCATCTTGTAGCTCTCGGGGTGTATATTGCGATTTAAGGGCTGTCCACAGCATCTGTGACGTCATTGGTGACGTCATCAATAGGAATAGTAGCGAAAGTGGGCATTTTAGGGCAGTGCAGGAAGGTATTTGGTGTAGAGATGGACCATCTTTGGTCCGAATGTGCCTAGGGAAGTGTCATGTTGTAGCTCTCGGGGTGTAGACCCAATTTGAGGGATAGCCACAGCATCTGTGACGTCATGGGTGACGTCATCAGTACAAGTAGTAGCGAAAGTGAGCATTTTCTAGCAGTGAAGGATGTTATTTGGTGTAGAGATGGACCATCCGCGGTACAAGTGTCATCTTGTACCAACGCCCACCAACGCCATTCTTAATGCTTCAACGCCCTGGTGAAATAGCTCAGAAGCTCTGATATTCCATGGAATTGTCACTAATTCTTCGAAATACAGTGACGCCCGTCAACGCCCGTCGATACACCTTAACACTCTAACATAACGCCATGATATAGACTGGAGAGAGAACAACAACAGCAACACGGATGACACATGAGAGAACAACAACAACAAGAAGTTTTTTTTCATATAGTTTATTCTCCCCAATGGTACATCATACCCACGCTGGGGGAGCCGCGTTGGGTATATTTACAATTCAAGAAGACTCTTATCCAATCAGAGGCCACCATTTGCATGTTTCATATTCGTCCCTGTCCGTTAGATGTATTCTTGTCCAATCAGAAGTCTCCATTTCAGAAAGCTCCATCTTCGGCCATGTTCGCTCTGAACTGTTTATTCTAATCATCGTCGGGCAGGCCAGGATACCGTTGAGGCCACATATCCTCAGATAGTTGTTTGTGCATTCTGAGTATCTTTCAGTGCATGGGTGAATACATTCATCCGATGGGAAGATTCCGTAATTTGGTCACGAAGAACGTAACATTGGTCACCCTCTCCACTGTCCATTTGGTGTTGGAGCGTTGATGTTGCACCCATTCCAAGGGATCCACGTTCTCTAGTTGGGTCAAGAACGTCTCCAGTGACGCATGATTGGTAATGGTGAACGGCTGGTCGACCAATTGGTTGTTGCCACTGGAATAGAAATACCGGAGTTGACCCGTCATCTTATGGCGTAAGATGTACCCAAAAGCGAGATTTAACTTGAAGGCCGTAGTTTGGTCGTTGAAGGTGGCTTCCACGTAGTGGCGCAGATGGGGGAGGTCGGTCAGTCGGAAATTGTACAAGGCCAATATAGGGCGATGACGGTGGAAACAGTGCCGAATCATGGACCAATGGCGCCGATAGATGTCACTCACTGGATGGGCGTCCTGTAAGAGATCGCTAGGAACATTTATGGGCTCGTCCAGAAAATGATCGATGTTGTCAGGTGTATGACTCGGAACCGTAACGCTAAGTCCGGCTGGATATCAAGGCCCTCCTGGACTGTGGATACACGCGGGCTCTCCGTGATCGCCTCACCAGTGGCATTCGTCTTCCTGGGTGCATCTTCAGTGGGAATTTGTCGCCGTGGTGACGGGGCATGAATCAAACGTTGATGATGTCTTAACTGACTGGGTCGTATGAAGAGTTGACCACAATCGTTACGTTGTTTCGTCGCGCACTCGTGGAGTGCTCTCTCATGGCGCCGTAAAATATCCCCCCGATTAAATGACCGTGAGCACGTTTTACAAGTATACTTCAAGGCATTGTGGGCGGAGGCCTCGTGGCGTCGTAAATTGTTTAGACGAGTAAATGACTTCAGGCATGTCGTGCAAGTGAACATTTGGACTGCGGATCAGCGAATGATGTCAGACGTCAAGAACCCGGAAGTTAGAGGGGAGTTGACCGGCCTATCGACCAATCAGAAGCCATCATTTCAGAAAGTTCAATCTTCGTTCAGTGTAACCTAAACGTCTTCAGGCAATCCATGATACTGAAGCTCGAAGCTCTTACTTCTCTCATTCAACACTGAGATCAATCTCCATCGGCTCTTCAATCCGCGGCGAATCGATCTCCATGGGTTCTTCTATTCTCAGATGCATTCCGATAGAAACTGAAATATCCGATTTCGAGAGTGGCGAGCGTGATCCGTGTATAACATTTCGGTGACGACTCAATTGACTGGGATGCTTAAAGGCTATATCACAATCCGCACATGTATGCATGGGTACTTCGTGGCATGCACGTGTGTGACAACGCAAACTGTCCAGGCGATGAAAGCGCTTCGAGCAAGTTGTGCAAGAGAACATATCAGCTGTGGATCTGGAAATGATGAATGCCGTAAAACTTTCGGCTCTTATATGCCAACATAGGAGTACCCGGATGTTCTACAGTCAGGGATGTACAAGAACCCGGATGTATCCGGATGTAAAAGTCCCGGATGTAAAAGTGCCCGGATGTTCACGAATGTACTACCATCCCGGACTTCTATCAGGCCCAGGTCCAGAAGCTCTCATGTCCTCCACCGAACTACTGCTCGGCAACCCGTGTGTGAATTAACCACGGTCGCATGCTGTAAAATGCGAGTCGCATAGGGATGGGTCTCCGTCATGGCTCTACAACCATAGGAATGGGCTTGTGAGATCCAGAGGGACGTGTTAGACCATGTTACACATGCGCGTCTACACGTAGCTCTACGTGTGTAGTCCGTGATAAGTACTATTCTGATTGGTTAGTCCAGAAAGAGAGCAACAACAACAACAACAGCAAAGATTACATGTCAATCCTTTTATTAGCCCCTCCATCACAGCACATCCACGCTGGGGGAATCGCCATGGGTGTGTTTGCAATTCACTTATGCTATTGTCCGTGTATTCAGAAGTTCACTGTGCTGATCTCAGACTGCTCTTGTCCAATCAGAAGCCGACCCTCAGAATAAGTATAGGTCATGTTGAAGGTTGGAACACAAACTGTGGACGTCTTTCGGATTGATGGGGATCAACTGACTGTGGAGTCTGAAGACTCGACTGCAATGCTGGCATTCGTGGCTGGGTGCCTTATGTACCGACCGTTGATGTCGCCGTAAATTATCCTTACGATTAAAGGACTTCCTGCAGATCGAACACGTATCCTCGCCAACAGCACCTTGAAAAGTAGACTCATGGATGGGGTCAAACATCACGGGTTCCTCAACCCTCAAGCGGGCATGTCCATGGATTACACGTTGGTGAGATCTCAACTGGCTGTGTAGTCTGAAGCGGTGTCCACAATCCCCACATTGATGCCTGGATGTCTCATGGAGACACCGTTCATGGCGGTGTAAACTATCCAGGCGATTGAATGTATCCCCACAGGTCTCGCAGGTATACTGGGCAGTAGCGTCGTGGATGCTAGACTCATGGCGTTGTAAGTCGTGCAAGCGTGTAAATGACTTGGAACAAGTGGTACACGTGAACATCGTGTCGTAAGTGGTTGAACGAATGTCTGCTGAAAGTGTCAGACCGCTTCCCTTTTATAGCAAGCTAGCTGTTGATCTATTTTTAGAACACTCAGTTTAACTACTCCCAAGTCGAGGACCGAGAGCATATGACCTCTGTGAGGTCCTCTGTGAGGTCACTTCCGCTTCCGTTCACGTGACCGGAACTGACCTTTGACCCCTGCGCGCAATTTACCACTAGGCACACGTACCTGGTGCACCCACACCCTGGTGTACCCTATGCCCTACGGGCTATAGGGTACAGGGTGCACCAGGTATGTATGCCTCTGTATGTGTGTGTGTATGTGTGTGCTTGCGAGTGTGTTTCTTGGATCGGAGCTCTTGGAGCTCAAAGCCTGTGGAGCTCAGAACTGACCCCCGGCGCGCGCGGTGTAAAGGTTTCCACCGCGTCACGTGAACGGAAGCGGAGGTGACCTCACAGAGGACCTCACAGAGGTCATATGCTCTCGGTCCTCGACTTGGGAGTAGTTAAACTGAGTGTTCTAAAAATAGATCAACAGCTAGCTTGCTATAAAAGGGAAGCGGTCTGACACTTTCAGCAGACATTCGTTCAACCACTTACGACACGATGTTCACGTGTACCACTTGCTCCAAGTCATTTACACGCTTGCACGACTTACAACGCCATGAGTCTAGCATCCACGACGCTACTGCCCAGTATACCTGCGAGACCTGTGGGGATACATTCAATCGCCTGGATAGTTTACACCGCCATGAACGGTGTCTCCATGAGACACCCAGGCATCAATGTGGGATTGTGGACACCGCTTCAGACTACACAGCCAGTTGAGATCTCACCAACGTGTAATCCATGGACATGCACGCTTGAGGGTTGAGGAACCCGTGATGTTTGACCCCATCCATGAGTCTACTTTTCAAGGTGCTGTTGGCGAGTATACGTGTTCGATCTGCAGGAAGTCCTTCAATCGTAAGGATAATTTACGGCGATATCAACGGTCGGTACATAAGGCGCCCAGCCACGAATGCCAGCATTGCAGTCGAGTCTTCAGACTCCACAGTCAGTTGATCCCCATCAATCCGAAAGACGTCCACAGTTGTGTTCCATCCTTCAACATGATCTATACTTATTCTGAGGGTCGGCTTCTGATTGGACAAGAGCAGTCTGAGATCAGCACAGTGAACTTCTGAATACACGGACAATAGCATAAGTGAATTGCAAACACACCCATGGCGATTCCCCCAGCGTGGATGTGCTGTGATGGAGGGGCTAATAAAAGGATTGACCTGCAATCTTTGCTGTTGTTGTTGTTGTTGTTGTTGTTGCTCTCTTTTTGGACTAACCAGTCAGAATAGTACTTATCACGGACTACACACGTAGAGCTACGTGTAGACGCGCATGTGTAACATGGTCTAACACGTCCCTCTGGATCTCACAAGCCCATTCCTATGGTTGCAGAGCCATGACGGAGACCCATCCCTATGCGACTCGCATTTTACAGCATGCGACCGTGGTTAATTCACTCACGGGTTACCGAGCAGTAGTTCGGTGCAGGATATGAGAGCTTCTGGACCTGGGCCTGATAGAAGTCCGGGATGGTAGTACATTCGTGAACATCCGGGCACTTTTACATCCGGGACTTTTACATCCGGGTACATCCGGGTTCTTGTACAGCCCTGACTGTAGAACATCCGGGTACTCCTATGTTGGCCTATAAGAGCCGAAAGTTTTACGGCATTCATCATTTCCAGATCCACAGCCGATATGTTCTCTTGCACAACTTGCTCGAAGCGCTTTCATCGCCTGGACAGTTTGCGTTGTCACACACGTGCATGCCACGAAGTACCCATGCATACATGTGCGGATTGTGATATAGCCTTTAAGCATCCCAGTCAATTGAGTCGTCACCGAAATGTTATACACGGATCACGCTCGCCACTCTCGAGACCGGATATTTCAGTTTCTATCGGAATGCATCTGAGAATAGAAGAACCCATGGAGGTCGATTCGCTGCGGATTGAAGAGCCGATGGAGATTGATCTCAGTGTTGAATGAGAGAAGTAAGAGCTTCGAACTTCAGTATCATGGATTGCCCGAAGACGTTTATGTTACACTGAACGAAGATTGAACTTTCTGAAATGATGGCTTCTGATTGGTCGATAGGCCGGTCACCTCCCCTCTAACTTCCGGGCTCTTGACGTCCGACATCATTCGCTGATCCGCAATCGACATGTTCACTTGCACGACATGCCTGAAGTCATTTACTCGTCTAAACAATTTACGACGCCACGAGGCCTCCGCCCACAATGCCTTGAAGTATACTTGTAAAACGTGCTCACGGTCATTTAATCGGGGGGATATTTTACGGCGCCACGAGAGAGCACTCCACGAGGGCGCGATGAAACAATGTAACGATTGTGGTCAACTCTTCAAACGACCCAGTCAGTTAAGACATCATCAACGTTTGATTCATGCCCCGTCACCACGGCGACAAATTCCCACTGAAGATGCACCCAGGAGGGTCAGTCCCAGTGAAGACGAGCCCAGGAAGACGAATGCCACTGGTGAGGCGATCACGGAGAACCCGCGTATATCCACAGTCCAGGAGGGCCTGGATATCCAGCCGGACCTTAGCGTTACGGTTCCGAGTCATACACCTGACAACATCGAACATTTTCTGGACGAGCCCATAAATGTTCCTAGCGATCTTTTACAGGACGCACATCCAGTGAGTGAGATGTATCGGCGCCATTGGTCCATGATCCGACACTGTTTCCACCGTCATCGCCCTATATTGGCCTTGTACAATTTCCGACTGACCGACCTCGCCCGTTTACGCAGCTACGTGGAAGCCATCTTCAATGACCAACCTACGTCCTTCAAGTTAAATCTCGCTTTTGGGTAGATCTTACGCCATAAGATGACGGGTCAACTCCGGTATTTCTATTCCAGTGGCAACAACCAATTGTTCGACCAGCCGTTCACCATTACCAATCATGCGTCACTGGAGACGTTCTTGACCCAACTAGAGAACGTGGATCCCTTGGAATGGGTGCAACATCAACGCCCCAACACCAAATGGACAGTGGAGAGGGTGACCAATGTTACGTTCTTCGTGACCAAATTACGGAATCTTCCCATCGGATGAATGTATTCACCCATGCACTGAAAGATACTCCGAATGCACAAACAACTATCTGAGGATATGTGGCCACAACGGTATCCTGGCCTGCCCGACGATGATTAGAATAAACAGTTCAGAGCGAACATGGCCGAAGATGGAACTTTCTGAAATGGAGACTTCTGATTGGACAAGAATACATCTAACGGACAGGGACGAATATGAAACATGCTAATGGTGGCCTCTGATTGTATAAGAGTCTTCTTGAATTGTAAATATACCCAACGCGGCTCCCCCAGCGTGGGTATGATGTAACATTGGGGAGAATAAGCTATATGAAAAAAAACTTCTTGTTGTTGTTGTTCTCTCATGTGTCATCCGTGTTGCTGTTGTTGTTCTCTCTCCGGTCTATATCATGGCGTTATGTTAGAGTGTTAAGGTGTAACGACGGGCGTTGACGGGCGTCACTGTATTTCGAAGAATTAGTGACAATTCCATGGAATATCAGAGCTTCTGAGCTATTTCACCAGGGCGTTGATGCATTAAGAATGGCGTTGGTGGGCGTTGGTACAAGATGACACTTCCCACGACGCATTCGCACCGCCGATGGTCCATCTCTACACCAAATAACATCCTTCACTGCTAAAAAATGCCCACTTTCGCTACTACTCGTCCTGATGACGTCACCAATGACGTCACAGATGCTGTGGATATCCCTCAAATTGGGTCTACACCCCGAGAGCTACAACATGACACTTCCCTAGACACATTCGGACCAAAGATGGTCCATCTCTACACCAAATAACATCCTTCACTGCCCCAAAAGGCTCACTTCTGCTATTACTCCTACTGATGACATCACCAATGACGTCACAGGTGACGCGGACATCCTCAAATCGGGATGTACACCCCGAGAGCTACAACATGACACCTCCCACGACGCATTCGGACTGAGAATGGTCCCTCTCTACCCCAAATACCTTCCTTCACTGCCCCAAAATGCTCACTTTCGCTACTACTCGTACTGATGACGTTACCGATGGCGTCACAGATGACGCGAACATCCCTCAAATCGGGGTCTACACCCCGAGAACAACAAAATGACACCTCCCACGACGCATTCGGGCTGAGAATGGAGCGTCTCTACAACAAATACCTTCCTTCACTGCCCCAAAATGTCCACTTTCGCTACTACTCGTACTGATGACGTCATCGATGACGTCACAGATGACGGGAACATCCCTCAAATGGGAATGTACACCCCGAGAACTACAACATGACACTTCCCTAGACACATTCGGACCAAAGATGGTCCATCTCTACACCAAATAACATCCTTCACTGCCCCAAAAGGCTCACTTTACTTACTACAACCAACTGCGCATGCGCAGATTGACGCAACTTGCACTTAAAAACACACCATTCTGGCTCTAACCCACACAAGCTTCACTTTGACACCTTCCACGACCCATTCGGACCCATAGCGGTCCATCTCTACCCCAAACACACACCCACATACCCCCAAAAATGCCTGTTTTCTCTACTACGGCCAGGCTGCGCATGCGCAGATTGACGCGACTTGCACTTAAAAACACGCCATTCTGACTCTACCCCACACAAGCTTCACATTGATACCTCACACGACCCATTCGAACCGTGAATAGCCCATCTCTACCCCAAACACACACCCACATACCCCCAAAATGCCTGCTTTCTCTACTACGGCCAGGCTGCGCATGCGCAGACTATTGAACACGGACGAACCATTAGTGTAGTGAAGTGCTCTGCATGAGAGCTTCAAAATAAGACCTCATACGACCCCATCGGATCATTAGGGACTCACCTAGACCCCAACACGTCCACCCCGTATGGGCCTATACTCCCATAGCCATGCAGTATAGGCCTATGGGCCTACCCAGGCCTCGGTGACTTTTTCCAAAAATTTCACCGTTTCGCTCCGGGACACTTCCCATCGTGTTCTAAATGACGAGACGTGAAAAACAAATCCAAACAACCATACCGCAAATGTATAGAAGTAGGTTTCCCAGTGGGACAAACATCGGTCCTATACCCCCAGTATGGGTCTATATGGGTCTCGGTGACTTTTTTCAAAAATTTCACCGTTTCGTGCCGGGACACTTCCTATCATGTTCTAAATGACGAGACTAAGAAAACAAATCCAAACAACCATACCGCAAATGTCTAGAAGTGGGTTTCCCAGTGGGACAAACATTGGTCCTATACCCCCAGTATGGGACTATATGGGTCTATATGGGGCTATATGGTACTTTTTCAAAAATTTCACCGTTTCGCTCCGGGACACTTCCTATCATGTTTGTCTTGACGAGACTAAGAAAACAAATCCAAACAACCATACCGCAAATGTATAGAAGTAGATTTCCCAGTGGGACAAACATTGGTCCTATACCCCAGTATGGGACTATATGGGCTATAGACAGACCTCGAACTTTTTTCAAAAATTTCACCGTTTCGTGCCGGGACACTTCCTATCATGTTTGTCTTGACGAGACTAAGAAAACAAATCCAAACAACCATACCGCAAATGTATAGAAGTAGGTTTCCCAGTGAGACAAACATTGGTCCTATACCCCAGTATGGGTCTATATGGGTCTATATGGGTCTCTGTGACTTTTTTCAAAAATTTCACCGTTTCGCTCCGGGACACTTCCTATCATGTTCTAAATGACGAGGCTAAGAAAACGAGACCCCACAACCTATACCGCAAATGTCGAGAAGTAGGTTTCCCAGGATGGTCCTATACCCCCCATACCCCATATAGCCATTTTCCGGATTTTTCGATAAAGTCCGTGTTCCGTATTTTTTCAGGAAAAACTTTACATACACCCACCCTGGAACTAGGGGGAGATAACTCTATTGATACGCAGGCCCTGTTAAGGCCGGCGACCTATATACCCCCCATACCCCATATAGGCATTTTCCAGGATTTTTCGATAAAGTCCGTGTTCCGTTTTTTTTTTTCAGGACAAATTTTACATGCACCCACCCATGACTGGATGCCCCTTCACATAGGCTTCACATGGATACCTCATACGACTCCATCGGCCCATTAGGGGCTCCCCTAGAGCCCAAAACGTCTATTTCCATACCCTTTTCCCACAATTCCCTGTCTGCGCATGCGCAGAATGGTGACAACGCTCGAGCCACTAGTCCAGTCAGATGCCCCTTCATGAATGCTTCACTTTGATACCTCAGTCGACCCCATTGGACCATTAGTGACTCCCCTAGCTCCAAAACGTCTATTTCCATACCCTTTGACCACCGCGCATGCGCAGAATGCCGATATTTCAACCCCACACCCAGCCCATCAGATGCCTCTTGACGAATGCTTCACTTTGATGCCTCACTCGACCCCATTGGACCATTAGTGGCTCCCCTAGCTCCAAAACGTTTATTTTCATACCCTTTGGCCACCGCGCATGCGCAGAATGCCGATATTTCAACCCCACACCCAGCCCATCAGATGTCCCTTGACGAATGCTTTACTTTGATACCTCACTCGACCCCATTGGACCATTAGTGGCTCCCCTAGCTCCAAAACGGCTATTTTCATACACTTTGGCCACCGGGCATGCGCAGAATGCCGATATTTCAACCCCACACCCAGCCCATCAGATGCCCCTTCACGAATGCTTCACTTTGATACCTCACTCGACCCCATAGGACCATTAGTGGCTCCCCTAGCTCCGCTGGAGATTAGACGGCTTCTGATTGGAGGAGAGCTCTGTGACGGATTTGAAATACTCGCTTCTGATTGGACGAGAGCTCTGTGACGGATTTGAAATACTCGCTTCTGATTGGACGAGAGCTCCGCATGCTCCGCAATGACGTCATCTCATTTGTGCATGCTCCGCAATGACGTCATCTCATTTGGTAAATTCTACCTCATTTTCCTGGTTCCCGATTGACGCCACAGTCGGGTACCTCAAAAATGGGACCCAATCGGTCTTTTAATCACTATTCGTGATCTTCCAAAGGTTTCTGATCAATCGTCTCAAATCTTGACTCTCGAAGAGATCATTTTTGGCTGGGGCTTAAGGTTACTGCATCGGGTCCCAGTTGCGTACGTGTACGTATCACAATTTTGCTTTACGGGGCAGTGTTATTTTGTATCCATACAAACTATACATTTTCTGAAAGACCTTGATTCAAGGAATTTAGATAAGTAAATAACTTTCTCGAGTTTATTACAAGAATCGATTTATTTAAAGCTAAATGATGTATTTAGACAAGTATAGTCCTCAAAATCACGAGCTAATAATCTCTCAGTTTTCATCAAGCAAACTTGCTCTTTTGGAATAAAGAACTTCAACATTTGAATAAAAACATATATAAAACTAAACGGAGAAAGCGGCCAAAAACCAATCAGTACTGTGTTCGACGGCTTGAGCCACGCTAATCCCATGCTCGCAGCTGGATAAGAACCCCGCTGAGACAATGCTTTGACCGCATGAGTAGTCAAGCCTACGGCCATCGTGATCAAACTTAGACTCATCCTATTGCAGCTCGATCTATCTTACTTGTTTTACCGGAGTAAACAAGCAATTATTTCTTAAATAAAACTTGGTACTCATACACACGCTCAAAGAAACGGTATATAATCGGAGGATATGTAGAAAATTTTGTTCAGTCGTTCACACGGATACATGATTGGGCAATCGTATTTGGCAATGTCCACGATTGAGTGAATCTGATTCGCTGTTGACGCTAGTGGCGCTTTAGCTGTGTTTTCCAGTCTGTGGGCTCTGAAGCTTGGCTCGTGTCGGATTCCCCGCACTAACGCCGATTGCAGACAAAACACACAAGGATAAATCTTGATTTGAACCGAGAAAACGTTATTTCAGTCTGATTAAAATAAGACTCAACTGTCACTTGGCTTTAGCTCAGCGACATTTATGTCTAATTTTAGTCAGACTGACGTTCCTTGTACTGTTTGGAGCCAGAGGTTGGCGTCATTGTTGGATGTTTTGGCTGGCGATTGAGTAAACCACCAGTTGCTAAACAACAAATTCACCAAGTTTGAACTACAGGACAAATTTGAAATTGGCACATGAAATAACAACATCGTATCAACATTTCATCTGAACTAGAACTTGGAAGTAATGCCAGCCTATCCCTTCCAGTTTGGTTGGCCGGTCCAAAATCGATTCCCATTGGTAATTGGGTGTTTAAAGCGCCCCTAGTGGTCATGAGGCGCGAACATGTCGAACTTGACTTGGAGAATATTGGGATGTAGATCCATCGGCGGATAAAGCGAGCGTAATCATTAAGTCAAACATTGCTATCAATATGCCTACTTTATTTTCTTTTGTCTCATGGTCGAATTTTTTGACTGCACTGTGATATGGTTCTGGTCTGCAGATATGAGTGTGCAGTGTTTGATAGCCAGTTGGGAAAGCAGTCGTCAACGACCCCCGCCTCGCAAAAGTTTTACATGTACAACAGCACCAGTGGGAAGTACGAGTACGAGCAAACATTGACGGGTCGCGGCTCTAGAGTGGGTGGACAGGCGTTCATGGCAGGCGGCAATCTCAATATATTTGTGCCCATACACAACTGTGACATAACCAAGCCATACCCCTCTTATATTTACGGGTTCATCGAATCGAAAGGTATGTGCTTACTGATCCCTGACTCTCGTCGACTTTACGGCAAAAGAAATTACAATTTCGACATGGTAAACTATCCCTTTCAGGATGTGAGACCTGCATATGGCGTATACATATCTCGTCTAGTAGTATTATTTTTTAGATCCTGTGTTGAATGTGACCATTTTAATCAACGTCACAAAACGTTATTGCAGAAACTAAAAAAAGGCTATACAACCAAGCGCCGCCACTCAAAGTTTCTCAAATTTGGCGCTACAAAATACGAGCGAACTATGGCGTTACGTTGTCTAACTTGTGTCTAATTCCGCTTAACCCGGGATAGGAGCCGTATGAACCTATGTATTACAAGATCCTCATCGTGTTCATATGAACATTCACAATCAAAACGTGACTGAGATACATAATTCTCCAGATGACGGATTCACAACGAATATCATACGAATTAAGAATACTGATCAGCGATAGGGATTTGATATTTTTGGAACACCATGATGTCTTGCCGGCATCAGTAAAAGCTACTGACCACTTCTCTCTTACATGAAACTAGCCTATTTTTATGTATACTATGACTTTCTGCTGTGAGTTGGTGCTAAAGCTGTTACATGGAATATTAAATAGGTCTTTAGATTATGAATGCGAATATTGTTTAATGGACGACGGGTGAATAATGAAAGAGAGAGGGATAATTAAGGTTTCAGCTATATAGCGACTGAACAATGAACGACGGACCAGACGCTTGTAATTACACAATGCATACTAATCGGAGAAAATAAAAATAAATAAAGTATATTTAGTTAAATAAATGATAGATAAGAAATATTGAAGTGACCGAAAAGCAGAGTGGACGGTTCTCTGAGTGAATAGACTGGTTCAGACTCAGCACTTAAAGGATAACGAGACTGAGTCGGTTGTGTTTTATCATATTTTTTTTTTCGTAAAGTTTTCCACCGCGGTGTAAACGTTTCCAAGAGTTTTGTTTGGTTTTCTGTGAAAAAATGATATAGATATTTATGACGACGTTACTAAGAATGATAGAAATGTATGGAAAAAATCGACCATAGAGGTCCATGTCCCCCGCTAGCAGCACCAGTTATGGTGGATTACATCCACCATAACTGGCGCTGCTGCTGCGGGGGCCATGGACCTCTATGGTCGATTTTTTGGAGTCGATGATATCTCATATCATTGATAACAGTATGATTTGAAAATGGAGATATCGCTGATGAGCTTAACATAATCTAATACAGCAGATGGCACCCATATTCGATTATGCACATCCATAAAACATAATACATGACTGTCCTCTCACTAAGGTCAAGGGACTCCCCAAGCTTTGAAGTAGATCAGTTGAATCGTACTCCAGCTATTGTCCGGACAAGATCAAACTGCTTAAAATCCAATGAAATCCAGTATGGCCGATGGTGGCCATATTGGATTAAGCACGTCCTTGAAAAACAATCCTAATCCTCCTCTCAACAATGTCAAGGCACTCCCCAGGTATGAAGTAGATCGGTTGAATCGTTCTCGAGTTATTGTCCAGACAAGATTCAACTGCTTACAATCCAATATGGCTGACGGCGGCCATATTAGATTACGCACATTGCTGGAAAACAATCCCAACCGTCCTCCCACCAATGTCAAGGCACACCCCAAATTTGAAGTTGATCGATTAAATCGTTCACGAGTTATTGTCCGGACAAGAAAATCTAAGATCCAACTGCTTATAATCCAATATGGCTGACGGTGGCCATATTGGATTATGCACATCGCTGGAAAAAAATGCAAACCGTCCTCTCACCGATGTCAAGGCACTCCCCAAGTTTGAAGTAGATCAGTTGAATCCAGTATGGCTGATGGTGGCCATATTGGATCAAGCACGTCCTTGAAAAACAATCCTAATCCTCCTCTCAACAATGTCAAGGCACTCCCCAGGTATGAAGTAGATCGGTTGAATCGTTCTCGAGTTATTGTCCAGAGTTACAATCCAATATGGCTGACGGCGGCCATATTAGATTACGCACATTGCTGGAAAACAATCCCAACCGTCCTCTCACCAATGTCAAGGCACACCCCAAATTTGAAGTTGATCGATTGAATCGTTCTCAAGTTGTTGTCCGGACAAGATCCAACTGCTTATAATCCAATATGGCTGACGGCGGCCATATTAGATTACGCAAATTGCTGAAAAACAATCACAACAGTCCTCTCACCAATGTCAGGGCACACCCCAAGTTTGAAGTTGATCGGTTAAATCGTTCACGAGTTATTGTCCGGACAAGAAAATCTAAGATCGTACTGCTTATAATCCAAAATGGCTGACGGCGGCCATATTGGATTACGCACATTGCTGAAAAACAATCCCAACCGTCCTCTCGCCAATGTCAAGGCACACCCCAAGTTTGAAGTTGATCGGTTGAATCGTTCACGAGTTATTGTCCGGACAAGAAAATCTAAGATCCAATTGCTTATAATCCAATATGGCTGATGGCGGCCATATTAGATTACGCACATTGCTGAAAAACAATCCCAACCGTCCTCTCACCAATGTCAAGGCATACCCCAAGTTTGAAGTTGATCGGTTAAATCGTTCACGAGTTATTGTCCGGACAAGAAAATCTAAGATCGAACTGCTTATAATCCAAAATGGCTGACGGCGGCCATATTTGATTACGCACATTGCTGAAAAACAATCCCAACCGTCCTCTCACCAATGTCAAGGCATACCCCAAGTTTGAAGTTGATCGGTTAAATCGTTCACGAGTTATTGTCCGGACAAGAAAATCTAAGATCGAACTGCTTATAATCCAAAATGGCTGACGGCGGCCATATTTGATTACGCACATTGCTGAAAAACAATCCCAACCGTCCTCTCACCAATGTCAAGGCACACCCCAAGTTTGAAGTTGATCGGTTAAATCGTTCACGAGTTATTGTCCGGACAAGAAAATCTAAGATCGTACTGCTTATAATCCAAAATGGCTGACGGCGGCCATATTGGATTACGCACATTGCTGAAAAACAATCCCAACCGTCCTCTCGCCAATGTCAAGGCACACCCCAAGTTTGAAGTTGATCGGTTGAATCGTTCACGAGTTATTGTCCGGACAAGAAAATCTTACGGAATTACGGAATCACGGAATTACGGAACTACGGAATTACGGACACCGGTGTTTCTAAGTCCCCCCCCTACTAAGTAGCGGGGGACAATTATGCGATAAGCTAGAGTCTGTTTCTAGAAAATCGGTGAGAAAATGGAGAATATCCACAAGAAAATCAGAAAAAGTAACTAAAAAATGTGAAGAAAAAAAACCTATAAAATAAAATCGATGTCCCCTGTGGGCCAGCGTAAAAAAAAACAAAAAAACAGATAGGCTGCGAGCTGGCATTCAAACATCGATCGGTGTCTGATATCGGTTTCTACTACAAACTGTATTTATTTATTAGTTTCCTGTAAGAAGTGTGGTCAGCAGTATGCAGACCACCCAAAGACTCCATCTTAGGGTGAACGGTCATAGAAAATCCGTTAGAAAAAAGCAATTGCTCGTAGGTAAACTTCTGGACCCGCCCATGGCTGGGATAACTTTAGTATTCAGATCATAGACGTCGTCTATCCATCTACCAAGGATTCCCCCTTTGGATTTGAGAGAAAAATCCGAGAGCGGGAATTACTCTGGATGCTAGAACTTGGGTCGGTGTTTCCGTTTGGTTTAAATGATAATGTCAGTGGGTTCGGCAATGCTACAAACCGCCGTTCAAATATATCCAACATTACCCAGCAATTTCAACCCCATCAACAGAGACATCGCAGCCATGGTTGGCGAAAGCTTAATAGTTCGATGACTCCTCATCGAGAAATTCAAATATGTGCTTAATATTCATGGCGTACAAATTACCGGTGGAGGATTCAATTCTGAGGTTACGGCTTCATTCTCATCAAAACACAGCTCTACCGCTATTCGGTCAACATAGACATTGTGGACTTCTTGATTAAGATCACATGGTCCTTTCCACACCATCTCTAACGATCCTAGACATACGCAGCTACCTGGTCCCAAACTTCGGCTACAACATTTGCAGTACTGCATACGTTTGCACGTCAACCAAAGCCAAGTTTTGTAAATCTTTATCGATATGTTAGGTTGCCTGAAGGAACCGACGTCCTTCCGAGGTCGTTAGGACCTCAGACAGGAAAAACTGTCCGAACCAGAGTGCAAAGAGCTACTTACAGCGGGCGTTGACCGAGGGGCATATGCAGACCATCCATGATTTCATGATGTACTATAACAATTTAGACGTCACCCGTTTCAAGAAACAACCGAGAAGATGTACCAATTTTACCAATTAAACCCAACAAAACAAGAGTGGACAGAAAAGATGCTTGCGTTCTGACCAAGACCCTTCGCTATCTGTTTCGAGTTCTACCCACATTCTTTTCCCAGATCATGTTCCAAACTTCGGAACATCGTAGATGAACCAAGTATAATTTTGCACCGCTATTTATAAAAAGATCTGAAACGCAATCGTGGTGGTAAAAATTGTCACAGCATTGTAGACTTACACTCAGTCCGGCGCGTTACATCTCTGCGAGGTTACCGTGTTTCAGTTTCAAGACTACTATTTTCATTTCCATGGTTGTTCCTTGAAACATGAAATGAACGTCAAACTACAACGTCGACAGTGACAGAACTTTCGGATTTACCGAATATGACATTCACTTTCCTAAGCACTTAAAAGACACCTTCGGCGAATGCCCACTCATTTCGTAACATTATTAGCTGAATGGTGAGTAAGTAGGATTCAATGCGGTTTCCAACATTTTTGCAGTCATATCACGACGGTGCCTACATGTGCCAGATCACGAGAGTGTACAGAGTTCCTATTATCCTGGACACTGATCAGCCCAGCCAGTAGAGCATTTGTTCGCCCATCCAAATATTGACCGAGCTCAAAGTGCCGAAGAATAATACAACAATGTAGAAGTCTAAGCAGAAGAGCATCATATCGTGAGCTGATCTCCACGCATGCTCACCGGGAGCATGTTTGGTGGACAAATTACAAATCTAATCAAATGATATTGAGCGCACGGACTGAAAGTGTACAAAATTTGTCATGTTATGGAGCAGTTAGCAGACACCGTGAGGGAGGTCCGAAGACAGAGCTATGTGGATCTTAGCAACTCATTGGGTAGACGATCAAGCTTCTGGGCAACTCAGCGAATGGCAATATCGTGACTAACCAAGATTGGCACGTGGACACTAAAATCTGCGGTGAAGCTCTAAAACTTGTGTACGAGTTTATATTCCAAAGCTATAATACTCCCGTTGTTTTGAACGAATTATCCTATTGACCAGCACACGTTTGAAGTGGTTGACAGAAAAATTACTATCAAATGTATAATCTCCCTATGCGAAACCACGCATGTTTGAATTTTACCACGATTTAATGTGCAAGTATTTCGACAGGGTGGAGAGGAATATGTGAATGGATACCGACTCGGCATACATATCCAACTCCATTGAAGATTGGGAATCGTTGGTGAGACCTAGCATGCGCGCCCTGTGTCTACCCTGTCGAGGCAACTTCAAGAATGATAAACGAACCCCAGGTCTATTCAAGCTCGATTGGACAGACGATGCAATGATAGCCCTCAATTAAAAAAATCTATTATGGTTTCGGTGCCGCTGCAATCAATGTTAGGCACAACAGGGTGATCAAGGATCTGGACACCAATAAAGACTTTGGCCTTCCTGCAGAACAGACGAAGCACCCAGGGATCTACAGAGGCGTGTGTCCTAGTGGTAACGATATATGTAGCTTAAGTTTCAGTAAACGCACGCACAGTTCAATCAAGCGACTTTCACGAGCTTTTCGCCGACACGTCAAATCACTCCAACTTCTACGCTGCCCGCGATCATTATTTTCGTTTGGCATAGCCTCTTGAGTCTTTTTATTCATGACAGAGTCTGACTGAGATATGAAGTGGTTGCACGGCGTGTTTATATATGCTTGCTGACGTGAGATGTCATGTGCAACGAATATCTGCATGCAACCAGGGTAAAAACACCAAAATTTTCCAAGCTACATACATGACTTTGACCTGATCCTCGACATGACTGTTCAGTCTGTTCTCGCATGGGCACGCAAACCGTGGCCAGACCGAAATTGACCTCTGACCGGGAGTGACCTTGAACCGGAAGTGACCTGACCGAGAGTGACCTCGCCCTGGAAGTGACGTCATCAACATAAGTGCCCTTGAATCGTAAATGTCATTGCATGCATGCGAATTCGTCTTGACCACCAAAATGAGCGGTATCTTCCCACTTCGAAGTATCCCTGATATATCAGCCCACCGGCTTCTTCAAAAGAATTCATAAATATACACGGAATGTCAGTCACCTCAAATCCATTTGAATTTCGAAATCTGCGTATGAGTGAGTTAGTGATTGGCTGTCCTTTTTCTCTGGCCATCCGCACAGTCATATTCGTCATTTCACAGGCATTATGATTGTACGCCTCTTGTGGGCACCTGATTGGGTAATAAACTATCTATCTATCTATTAGGGTCCGTATACGTCACTCTACAGCCATATACTCCACCCTATACACAGGCGTTGGGTATGTTCTGATTGGCTCGTCTCTGGTTTAAATGAAATGTACACCTCCGATTCGAATTCGAATGATCTATCAAGGCTAAATGGAAGGGTGAATGAAGAAGTCGACTTGTGTATGGAGATATCCCTACTACTGCTCGTTCAGAACATTTAAACACCTTAAAAATGTTGCGTTCCCTCCAAGTTTATGAACTATCATGTTATGCTGTCGCCACTGAAACTGTTGACCGCTGTGGTCTTGTAGGAAATTATCTTGTCTTTACTTAAATTTTCATTTGGTGTATATCGAATGTTAAATACCGGATCTAGCGCCAATGTCTATAACATTTTTGTTCTATTAAAAACAATTGAGTAGAAAACATTTTCCTAATACTATTGAAGCATTTCGCGTCCTGTAATGTTTTAGTACTATTTTATCAATATTTTAATCGTAACGTAAGAAATACAAGCGCCTAGTCCGTCATCCAATACTAAACCGTCGCCCATTAAAGAATTTCCGCGTTCATAATCCTAAGACCTAGTTCATATAATAACATTAGCATCAAATTATAAAATAAAATCATAGTATGGATTAAAAGCTTTCTTAAGCATGTTGTTTTAGCTGGGTACTATTTGAACTGTGGGGAAGTGTCCAAGCATAGCTAATCTGTTTACAGGTACCTTTGAGTCGCAAGCACAAATATTAAAGAGAGGTTTGTGGAGTGTCTGTGAATTCCGACAGCGGGACGGGTTAGTTTGGATGGGGGTAACCCAGAATTATAACGGCAAAGATTATGGTGGAATAGCTCTTACATACAGCTGGAACCCGGTGGTCGGAAGTTTCAACAAACCAGTGTTATCGCCCGTAAGTATTAGTTTCTTCAAATGGGCACAAGGCCCTTCACCAATGATGGTTCATCGTCATTCTTCTTAATATTGGTATTTTTTTATTCAATAACGGAGAGCAAAATAACTATATAATTCGAAGAATAGCTTGGATACCCCACCTCGGTTACATAGAATAGCTTCAGGTCTCACACGATGTCATTCTCCTTTTTGTGTCTGCTAACTTTTCCATGAACAGCAGGGTTGACGGACGTTCATGGGTACACTTTTAGAACATTGATAAAAGGGGCCCTTATTGATAGAACAATGATACGTCATGAACTCATACGTCGTGAACAGTCTCAACAAAAAGTCGGACCTTGTCTGTAGTGATATCACGACTCTCCTTTATCTGCTAGACTAACACCTCGCTAAAGTATGGTAATACCTATAGGGATAACCTCTGGTAGTTGATGAGCCCGTTATCCTGGGAATAGTCGTTCACCAACACATGTGGACCGGTAGAAATTGGGATTCCTATCTAAAGATATCAGTTAATTTCGACAGCTATTTCAAACTAAACCTTGGAATGTCGATATTTACTCTCTCGCTCTGATTATTTCATGTTCTAAGAATCCGGAATTCAGATTTTTGTGACAATTTGATTTTCAACTGTATTCGTTGCAGGATATCTACCGTAACTACTACTGCGATTTTACGGAAATTGACGATGACCTGTTCTTTCTGGCAAGCACCCCATCGAATGGAACTCATTCCATTAACTCGGTTCTGCTTAGACTTGTAGGTGAGTTGCGTAGCGTGTCATAGCGGCTGTCATTTGCCTTCGACCGTCTACACATGTGAGACTAGTAGTAATATAAGGTGAAATGCCGTCACATTGACACCAGGGGTCGCTGTTGACCTACTTGTGACGCCACTTCCGGTTCCGGTCACGTGACCGGAAGTGACCTTTGACCCCTGCGCATGCGCACAATACCGAATATTAATAATAGTGCGCAGGGGTCAAAGGTCACATCCGGTCACGTGACCGGAACCGGAAGTGACGTCACAAGTAGGTCAACAGCGCCCTCTGGTGTCAATGTGAAGGCATTTCACCTCATATTACTGCTGAGACTGATCTTGGGAAGTGAGTATGTCCATTGAGTATGTTCATTGAGTATGTCCATTTGGAAATCCACGACTAAATCCGTCACAATAGTGGCTTGATAGTGCGACGGAGGTGACACTACAACATGGCAGTACGATGGCACGGTAATAGGCGGCAAAACGATTGCTATTGTACGCTGGCCATTGTATGATGATATTATATATGGTCGGACATCGTAGCATTGTCATCGATATACCACCTATATTCACGTGGTACCCTCGCGCAATCGTCATCGTACCATCCTCTTTGGGAACATCATTGACCTCGAATCAATTTGAATTAAACGACCACAGTTTTGATTGGCAGGTCAAGGAACTTTGCCAGGAAAACTGTTTGGTCACTGAGGTGACCTGAAAAATGAACAAAAATGCAGCTAACGCCCATTCGGGGCCGGGATTTTGTTTTTAGCCAGAAGGTTCAAGCCCGAAGAAAGGGCATTTAACGCCCACTGGGGGCTCGGAAACATAATATTAACAATAGCATAACATGTGCGAGTGTATCTGTCGTCTCTTTAAGGGGTCTTTTGATTATGATTAGTTCAGAGGCGATAGGAGGTGTCGGGGGGGGGGGGGCTTGGGGAGAGGGGTAGTGGCGGGGCGAGGGCGGGGTTATGTAAAATTTAAATTTAACTATTCTGAATGGCTTAGTAATCCATCAATCGTTCTTCACCGATTATATTCTGGTTGAGGTTTTACACGCATAACATTAAAAAAGTAATATTTGAAAAGGGGAGATGGATAGTGAGTGGATAAAGTAAAGTGATTTCTCGACCACAAACCTCTCATGCATACATTCCCTAATACATATGCTCACATTAGCTCCACCCCTGTTCGTAGGATGGGATTTACGCTGCAGAGGTAAAAAGCGTTACCAACTATATATTCAGTTTTCTGTCAACTTGAGTTGTTTACTTTTAACCAATAATTACAGACGGGGCTTGGGTGGTGCACCAATATCTTCCGGGAACCGACGGAGGCGGCATGGGCGTGAAATTCTTCCACCACAATGGAATCCCATATTTGGTCATGTCGAATTCTTACGTGCCAACCAATGTCGTACTGCTCCAGTGGAATGAGGAGGAACGTCTGTTCCGGCTTCACCAGGTGATAGCTTCGGACAACTCAACCACCTGTGAGAACAAAGGCGTGGATGTATTCGCGGTTACCGAGGACTGGTTTCTGGGCGTCGCCTGCGAGGGTGGACGAGACGCCGAGCAGAAGTTCTACCGGTTCATTGGCAATCAGTTCGTTCTGCACACATCCTTGCAATATGGGGGAATCGTCCACATCCGCCATTTTTGGCGAAATCACGAGCTGTACGTGATTCTCGTGAGGCAACGTGACCCCGGAGGGACGAGCTGTGCATCCATGTACGACGTATCCTCCTTCATATATAAATGGAATTGATCGTGAAAATTGTTTATATCAGACGACTTCTTATTCCCCGTGTGTCATCGTACATATGAGATTGTGGCCACAGTATATTTTATACCCTAGATGTGAACGCACAGAATCAACAGCAGATAAAAATTGAAAACAACGAAAATAAGTACTCTAGAAAATGCAACTCTCTTCAAAATTCCAAACAGAAAACTTTTTTGCACAATGGCCTGATTTCCGACACGGTAAAAAACATTGAATAACTTTGTTTGTACATTGACGTGTTCCATGAGGAAGATAACTCCCCGACAATGACCTGATTGATTATCACATAATTTCCAAATTTCACCTGTAAAATATATATAATCAGCAGCAAATGAACTAGTTAATTTGAACCCGAACTTGTCACTTGTGTCTGTAGACCGATCGAAATACTGTGTGTTTCTCTTCAATGACAAGAGGTGTTGTAATTTGTAAAGCATAAGTTATTAATAAAATCGATCAAATCAACCTACTGAAAGTAGTGCATTCGTCAGATAAATGCTAGAACACACGATGCTAGAACAAATACATCAGGACTGATAATATACTTCAGGAGTAAAACATACGTTTTTACCTGCGGCACGCAGGTCTACGGGAGGCTCGCGTTGTTGTTGTTGTTGTTGTTCTTGTTGTTCTTCTTCTTGTGACTTTTTGAAATGCGCATGCGCTAAGAGAGTGTGATCTCTGCCACACTTTTCTTTTCAACCTCCGATCTCACATGAACTGTCTTCAAGCGCGTTTGAATTCATTTGCAACTATATTCGGTGGAATGAATTATTGCTTCGTTAATTTCCGGATTGGATTTATTATACATGAGAATAGTGTGAATAACGTCAAAGAACCTACGAAGTAGGGTAGGCATTAGGACTCCGATACGCACTGAACTCTTGGACCGCCAGTTGAAATTCTGCCAATATTAAGATTGGCTCGGCCCAAGTTAGAATCACCAGTGATTTTAATCAAAAATCACCAGAAATTTTCATCAAAAGTAGGTCAGCTCGAAACATGCTGGCAACAGTCCCCTAATGCACATTCATGCCCAGTGTGAATAACGTCACAGGACATAAGAAGTAGGGTAGGCATTAGGACTCCGACGCACGCTGAACTATTGGACCCCCAGTTGAAATCCTGCCTATATTAAGATGGGCACGGCTCAAGTTAGATTCACCAGTGATTCTAATCAAAAATCACCAGAAATTTTCATCAAAAGTAACATGCTGGTAACAGTCCCCTAATGCACCTTCATGCCAAAAATCAAGGTTCTGATATCAACGGTAACACTCAGATATAACATATCTCTCAGATATAACATATATATAAATATTAATATTCATGTCACTGTTCCATTGTTTCTCTTGTTGTATTCCTCTTAACATTTTGTACTCTGCCTTTGACTGGTGTTTGTACAATAAAATCTTGAATCTTGAATGCTTATTTTGCCGACGAAAGGATTCAGATGGACTCACTCATTACCGGACAATTTCAAATGGTAGCCCACTTCGAAGGGACAAAAATGACTATGTAGTATTTAATGAGTTAGACACCCCTGTGCGCGAACAATACCTCACAATCGTGCAGTTATACTGAGCACTTTCGGTTACAAGCATGACATTTTGCAAATAGCTATTTTGAATGATTCTCTTTCGGAACACGGCTTCTATCCTCATTCTCGCAAGCCAGGGCCTTGATTCGGTGGTATTGATGTTCCCGTCCTCTTCCGCACTCAGAATTCCTTTAGAATAGCATTAATCATTTCCGTAAATTCAATACTTATGTGTATCAGCAGACAATGCGCAGACACATATTGCATTTGACATCATTCTCTCAAGACGGAGCCCTTTTCTGCTAGAATTTACTGGTTCTATACAAAATTTACGTTACTTTGTCAATCAGTTTTACGTATGGAATTACGTCATATATAGCAGTTACTGGCCATAAAAACGATCTAGTTGACCTCGTGGCCAAAAGCTATGGCCTTTGTTTTCCTGGAGGGTTTTTTGAGTTTGATTTTGATACTTAGATACCTTTCGCATCGCAGTAATTTTCGCGAATGCAACAATTTGATGTATCAAAAGATATTAACGAGAATTCGACATCATTCTCTTACACACAGACCTTGTTTAGTGAACTAGCCCCGAAACTTCGCACATGAATCACCTTCGGAATGACTTAGTGACAAACATATTCGCGAATTGAGTATAGGAAGATATCCATAGATACTGACTAGAAATGTTTCTTGTTTGCAGAATTTGATTTTAAAGAAAAGAAATTAATAAAATTAGCAACCTTCGAAAATGCTTGGCCGAACATTTCAGATGAGATGATATTTCCTAAGAATTAAATAGTTAATCATTTATATAGAAGAAGCAAACCATGTCTTGGTATTGACTTGCTGCGTGGAAAAGAGTGGCAAGCAATTTAGTTCGCAGATGATAACGAACGTAAATGCAGAAACCTAATTAATTATTTTAATCGAATATCAAGACTGTAACAGGCCTCAATTTAAATAGTGAAAAAGTGTCATTATGCCTCTTGGACAGTTCGATAAAGCCTTAAATCCCATTCCGTAGTTTCACAGATCGAAGTGATAGACCTGATACTAAATTTATTGAAAAATAACTTCGAAGGAAATATAAATTTTCCATTTTGATCGGCAAATTAAGCGAGAAGGGAGACTGAAGAGCGCAGATTTTCGCGCTATGACTAAATCCTCGAAATTTGTTTGGATTTCCAAATATTTGAAAGCCTTTTTGATTTGCAAAAAGTAACAACTGAACCGAATGTTTTGAAACTTGGCATACACGAGACTTGTACCAAAACATTGCCAAAGCGATCATGGTGAGTTCGTTTGTCAATTCAGTATAGACGGCACGGCCGAGTCAAAATCGTCCGATTTTGAATGGGGAAAGTGAATATATATATATGGTATCAGAACTATTACGCAATCCCTACAATTGTGGGTTACAAGTTGAAAATTACTTCCCTTGGCATAAAAACACTGGCAGATGGCGCTTTTTTCTACAATTACCACTACCTCCGCTGATATATCTTTCACTGTATTATTGCCACTGCCGCAGGTTTTGACTACAATGTAGTCATTTCTCACTTGTTATACAATAAGATGATCATTTGGAAAAAAAAATGCTGTTCACTGATAGCTCTGGTATAGCCTTGTTCTATACTACGTGAGTATAGAACAAGGCTATACCAGAGCTATATTCACGGAATGAAACTGTCATTTTGTGTCATCTGCTCAGAAATATATGGCGACTGATGACACAGAAAACATACACAGATTATGTCGACTTATTTTGATTGCGGAATATTGCCAGTAGTGAATTCTCTTAACAGGAGGGAGGAAAATATTCATTAGCGATTTTACATTGTAAAGGTATTAATAATGGCACCTCCTAAAATTACCCATTTTTCTTTTTTAGTGGATATCAATGCACTGGATCAACCTGCGGCACTGGATAGGTAAATAAATGTTCCCGTTTGGAAACGCATGCAAATGAATGAGATCGCCTCTAATAAAACTACGAATACACGGCTCCAAATTTTCCATACTTATAGGTTAACGAAAGAACCAATATTATTTTACATTTTGTTCGTCTGTGCGTCTTTTCTGATTTCCTGTTCCATTCCGTGACAGCCAGGGAAGCACCCCAAAACCTTGGCGCTGTGGAGTCAAAAACCAATATATTATAGTACAATTCTCATATGTTATCATGACCCAGGGCTGAATTAATCGAAATCCACATGTGGTGGCGTATGTACCAAACTTCACGTTTCTTCAGACATCTAGTCAATTCACTTTGTAAATTCCGTTTTTCTTGCCCATCCACTCTAGTTCCATCTTCATGACAAAGCAATTCCTTACAACACAACTGCATGAGACCAGGAGCGTCGCCGCTATGTGCTACATACTGAGAGACAAATGTCTACAGCTTTGACGATCACGTCACGTGGCACATGCAAGTGGCACACATACGACACGACTGGCACATAGTGGGGTATGGGTTCTGTAGCCCCACTAATATGTTTCGCAGAACTAAGTTTGAAGGTGGATTGGGTTTGAGATTTTTTCTTTAAAATATGCTCCTGTATCCCTCGAGAAATGATGGCAAATGGCCGATAGAGGGCATTTCTCAAAATGGTTCCCATGAGCATACTACTTATGTAACGAAAGTGCAGAATGCAAACGACCCCTTGTGTTCCCCTTTAATAAATCACAGCTGGTGTTTTGACACGTGACTACTGTGAAAGCGAAAGTAACATTGTGTTTAGGTGTGCGGTTCACTTACTTGATGAAATTCAACGCTGTAATTTTCCTAGAATGAACTACAATAATCCGGGAGACAGACAAT
>JAVTVY010055554.1:0-28551 GCA_036873755.1 Hanleya hanleyi
GACGTTGAATGAATCTGGGGAGTGTTGGTCTTTGTCTTTTAAGGGCTTTGGCGATCAAGACGCCCCCGGCTTCTTTAGCCCGTCGTTTCAAGGCTTGTCGGGGTGCTGTGCCTTCCATCACATCACCGGCCACGCGCAATCCACTGCGTACCGCTTGTTTTCCCACCGCTTTCACACCCCGTGTCACCATGGGTAAAAACGTTTTCACAATGCTGCCCAGTATGTTCCCCAATCCGTGACCGCGTTGCATGCGTGCCTCGCTAAACATGGGCAAGTTTCCGCCCGTTTGTTTCTTGTAGTAGTCGGCATAGCTGGGCGTATGGCACTGGTAAGGCACGTACATTATACGAAGTGAGGAGAGCGAGCTTGTCGGAAAGCAAGTGTCAGCACCACTTTTCCTCGTTCGAATGGGATCGGACGTCCCGTGTCATCACCGTGATCGTGTTGATATCGGTATGTCGTACGGGCAGGTACATTATATGGTTGAAACTCTCGGTGGCTTGATCGCCATACGTCTTGCTAATGGGCACCACCCGTAACAGAGGTGTGTTCACATCACCCACAATATGGCTGTCCACGGCGTCCGAGTAGACGTACAGTGCGTACATACCTATTTTCATATCCATCAAATGGGTCCCGTTGACAATGGTGGACCCCTTGTAGACGCTGTGAGGCAGCCTTAACATTTGCTGTAGTGTAGGACTGAGTTTCAGATTCACGTCTTCGGACAGTATGATAGAGCTCTTGTCGTTGTGTACGTTGACATCGAAGTTTACGTTTCTCTTGAAGCGCAAGACCATCAGGCGTGTTGCACTACCCGTGCTCTCCTGTAGGGCCTTGTACTCCAACAAGGCATTCAGACCCTCTATGAACTTCTGCGGCGTATCGTATTGGCCTTGGGGGAGAGTCATTCTGTAGATTTTATCTTCGTGGGTCACTTCGTACCATACTTCTCCGTCTTGTACGTTGTACCATGAGTAAGGGTATTGAATATCCACCAGTCCACATTCCCAGCGTCCCGGTAATTGTAACGGTTGGGGTAATTGAGTGACATACTTGGTCAAGGTGTTGTCAGGAAACACGTCGAGTGAACTATTACTGGGCAACGTCAGGTAAAACATGACGACGACTGAGTTGTTCTGGCTTCTGCACCGGGGTTTTATAGGGGTCACCCACCCTTAGTACGATTCCCAGCCCTTGGGCGCCTTACCTCGGCGTCGTGATCGTCGTGGCGGTGTTGTGGCCGTCGGTATAGAGGTGGCATAGGGGTGAAAAGAACGATCCCGCCGTGAGGGTGTTTTGGGTGGCGTGTGCGGTTGCCATTCACCACGTTCCCAGGTATAGGGACGTCGAGAGTGGGCTTGCATCCACTTCCAGCGTTCACGATTTCCTACCAATTCTTGAGGGGTGTGTGTGTCTTTTAACGCCTGAGCAAAGGCTTCCCAGCCCGGTGGATTAGAGTGTTTGCGAGAACGGACCATATCGTTGATCAAATCGGTCATATGAGACCCCGGCACCACTTGATTGCGAATCAGCAGGTTTCCTTCCGCGTTCCAATCCATATCGGCATTCTGTTTCACCCGGTCCAACAATAAACGCGCCTTGGTCTTGAAGGCTTTAGGCACACTGGCCAACACTTCCTGTTCCAGCTCAGGTGAGGCCGAGGATGACGGGGGTGGTGGTGGTGGGAGTGTGGTGGGTAGTTGTGGTGGTGGGGTACTCCCTCCTCTATATTGATCCATAAACGTCTGGTACCGGTTCAGCGTATGATGGTAGAGTTGAATTTTCTCGTGATCGGGGAGTCGACGTTGCAGTATACTATTCATCTCTTCATCCAGAGACTGCAGTTGTTGCACTGTGGCCGGTACGGGATAGGGGGATTGCAAACTCTGTAACAGTCGAGGTTCGACCAGCATCATTTTTTTCGTATGTTCCATGTTAGCGTCCCAAGATGGAACCGAGTAACGGGCCCAGTACAGTAGCGGCTAAGGGGGCCAGGAGTGCACCGAGAAATCCACCTCGCTGTAACACCTGTTTCTTTTTCTTGACACTGCCCGTCTTCTTCACCAACGTTCGGAGACCCGCCTTGTGCCGTTGCAATTTCCCTTTCTGCAGAGGACTGAGTGGAACATTGCCTTTTTAATACATTATGGGCCACTTCACACAAACACCGTACCAAGTCCGCATCCGCGCCGCGCACCAAGGCCCGGCCCACCTCCGGTGGCGCGCTGCGTAATACGCGCAAAGCCGGCGCGTGCTTGCGTATCCGTGCAGACATGATGATAAATGACGGCTCGAGTGCCTTGTCTTCTTCTTTTATCTTCTTTACTCTTGACTCATTTGGGTGTGTACACCGTCTGTATCTCGCCGGGAAAAATGAGGGTACGCAATCGCAGGGGTGAGGGCGTGTCTTGTTTCAAGTCGATGAGTAGATACCCGTGCGCAGGTTGGGTCGCATCTTCAAAGGCTTCTCGTACAAAGGCCGTGTTTTTAGGGTACATCTGTTGGGCGAGGTGCGTAATTTGCGAAGCGTCTCTGGGGTTTTTGAATAACACCACATACTGAGCATTCAAACTAATGTTTCTGTGCTCTTTGTTCTTACTGAAGAGATTCTGTACGATGTAGATGATGCTCAACCGACGATGATGGCTGCCTTTGGTAAAGAGACGGGTGATTCGACTGTCCGTTTCCGTCATGAGATCGTCTACCACCACCAAGGTGTCTTGGGGTGTATCTTCAGGAGGTAAGCCTTCCACTAAGGTGAGTCCCGGGACACGGGCCAGTGCCTCGTACGCGGGTTGCCAAGCGCCATAACACCACAGGATGCGCGCTAGAGGCGGTGAAATGAGGGCGGACCCATGTTGGATCAGACGTTGAACGAAGTGAGTTTTTCCCGACCCTGTCGGTCCAGCGATGAGACACGTGAAAGGATGCTGCCACCGAGTATCCATAGTTTATTTTTATTTTTTTATTTGGTGATTTGCGCTCGACGGTTAGAAGCCCACCAGCGTTGTTGGGGATCCCACCGGGGATCGTAGTCGATTGGATACCGTTGTGGTGGTAAACGTGGTGATTCACGGGGATCCACTGCAAATATGTTTAGCAGCGTGTTGGTGGTACTAGGTGTTGGTGATGATGAGGTGGAAGGATCGTCGCTTCTCAGGGATGACGGCGTAGGATGACGTCGTGGAGTTGTTGGAGTACGGGGCGTAGTGGTGGTCGTCGTGGTGGATAGGTCGATGGTGCGGGCCAAGGGTAACGGGGTGGTGATGGCTGGAGTAGACGGTATGGCCGGTGGTGTGGTGGGTGTCTGGGTTGATACGTGGCGCACCCTTGACGTCTTGGCTGGCGTAGGCAGCGTCGTGGTCGTCGTGGTGGTGGACGTGGTGGATGACGGAGAACGCAGGGTGTTCAAACAGGATAACACGGTCGTCAAATCGTAGAACACGCCTGTAAATAACGTACCCACAAGCACTACTACACACACTAGAGTACCCACTTGTGCTTTTCGAGTTCGTAATAGTAAGGGTAGACGTGTCCTATCCATGGTACAATCCTACACTGAAGGCGGGTGGTGATCGGGGTTAGAATTTATAGACGTTTCATGTCACGGCCGGACACCCAGGAATTAAACGAACGAGGCCATCCTTGCCATTTGACGAGATGATAGGGAATGCCACGGCGACGTTCCGTTTTCAAAATCTTTTCCACCGTGTAGTAGTCTTTGGGTGTTTTCACTATGGGTTGTAATTCTGCCTCGTAAAACGTGCCTTGCAGTCTCTCTCCTTGTAGATCTTCCAGTTGATAGACGTGTGGCTGTCGAGGTTTATGGCGAACGATGACAAAGTGCTCGTCACTCCAGTTGGGCAAGTAACTTTTCTCAAATTGACCTTTCACTTTACTGATCCGTACCACATCTCCTCGTTTGTAACGGGGTGCCGTGAGTGGTTGTGAACTGGATGAGTACAGCGTAGCACGCACTTGATGTTCGTTGCGTTCTGTCACATCACGGGGAGCTCGCTGGATACTGCGATGATAGGCGCGATTATACCCTTGGACCAATTGAGGTAATACATCGATGTAGCGTCGAGTGTTTTGGGCGGTAAAATACTTGTACATGCGGCCTTTGAAGGTACGATTGAAACGTTCCACCACAGAAGCTTTCGTCTCGTTGTACGTATGAAAGAAAAATACCTTCTGTTTCTTAAGAAAGGCTTGAAAGGGTCGGTTGAGAAATTCTGTGCCTTCATCTGTTTGTAAATAAAGAGGTTTGCGCCCCGTCTTGAAAATCTGCTGGAAGGCTCGTATGAGATTCTCTCCTGTTTTGGTGCGAATGGGTAGTACCCAGGCATACTTGGATAGAATATCGATACAGGTCAATATGTACCGATGTCCATCATTGTGAGGTGCAAAGCGACTCATGTCCACTAAATCCGCCTGCCATTGCGCGTCTATACCGCCGACGATCACCCGGTTACGGCGAAAATGGCGTCGGGCTGCTCGATGTAAACTATAGGTGTCTTGGGTTTTTAACCAGTCTCGAACTTGAGTTCGACTGATGCCTTGAGAATGGGCAGCTCGAGAGAGCGCTCCCACAGCGCTATACGCGGCTGGACTGTTAGGGCTGTAATACAGATCGGTTAACACCTCGTTAATTACTGTAGACTGCTTTTTCCCCGTTCGGGACCGCTGCTTCATCACGGACTTTTTCTTCTTCATTATTCTGGGTCGCTTCATCAGGTGACACTGTCATTCTAGCCTCTGTGCATTCTATACATATAGTATTTTCCCCATCATCATCAGCTTTTTTTTCATCAGGTTCATCTAGCGCGTGTTCGATAGCACGAGCCCATGCCAATTGGTCGGGTGATCGGTCGTCCGGTGTAAACAACTGGTCCACCATAGGGACTACTTTCTCCAAGGCTGACCACAGAGAGGGAGTTAGGAGGAAACTTCGCGCAGGCTCTTGGTAGCGACCCACACGTGGAAAGAGCACAGTATGGTATACGTAGATGGCATTGTCCAGGTGGATAAGGTGTCCGTCTAACTCACCGTTCAACACCCGTTTAAACTTAGTCCACCCATCACGCTGTAGTGTCACCCTATTCGATAGAGTCTCAGCGTGCTCAAAGCAAATAGGTCCACAATCTTCGACCAGGGTGACTTTAGCTTCATACACGTATAACCCCACATTGGGTGTAAGAGGCAGGATGGCTTGTAGTGACATGCTTGCTCTAAATGTCGAACGGAGAATGACACACACTCTGTCTCAGCCCTCGTATTTATAGGGTCAGGTACTATACTGTCACTCTAGCCTCTGTGCATTCTATAGATATAGTATTTTGCCCATCATCAGATTTTTTTTCATCAGGTTCACTCAGCGCGTCTTCCATAGCACGAACCCACGCTAATTGGTCGGGTGATCGGTCGTCCGGTGTAAATAACTGGTCCACATTAGGCACTATTTTCTCCAAGGCTGACCACACAGAGGAAGTTAGGCTGATACTTCGCGTAGGCTGTTGGTAGCGCCCCAGACGTATGTGGACGGGAGGTACGGAATATACGTAGATGGCATTGTCCAGATGGATGACGTCTCCGTCCAACTCACCGCTCAACACCCGTTTAAATTTACTCCACCCATCACGCTGTAGCGTCACCGTATTCGATAGCATCTCAGCTGGCGTCCAGTAAATAGCTTCATCGTCTTTCACCAGCGTGACTTTATCTTGATAAATGTATAACCTCACACTGCGTGTAAGAGGCAGGATGGCTCGTAGTGACATGCTTGCTGTAAATGTCGAACGGAGAATGACACACACTCTGTCTCATCCCCTGTATTTATAGGGTCAGGACCTATTCTGTGAGAGGCTCCTGTGGAGAGAGGACTTTATCGACCATGGGCACCACTTGTTGTAAAGCCGTCCAGAGATCGGGGTCCAGCGTAAATCCCCCGCGCTTCAGACATAGAAGTCGCGCAAAATACGGGCCGCGGAAAATGTAGACGTCCTGACACAGGTGAATACTATCTCCATCGAGATCGCCGCATAACACACGTTTCAACGTAGTCCAGCCTTCCGGGGTTAAAGACACACGGGCCGGTTCCGATGTGCACCAACACCGGGTATCGTCATCAAACAATTCCACGCGTTCAGGATATAATAATAGCGTACAATCCCGGGTAAGTGTACGCGTGGCTAGTGAATTCGCTTCAGGGTAGAGTAGATCATGAACTTCGGTGATTATAGCTTTCAGCGCCTGCCATAATCCCGGTCGAAGTAAAATAGCGGCGCCCCCACACTGTTCAAGCCGCGGAAAAAAAGAATCCTCTCTTCCACTCCGCAGGTAGACACCCAGTCCTACATGCATAAAATCCACTTCGGGTTCTTTTCCCTGTAACAAGCGTGTTAATAGCGCCCAGCCTGGTAGGGTTAAACATAATTTCACTTCTTTAGGATGTTCCTGGATAAGTTGCACTTCTTGATCATATACCATGAGAATGACATCCGACGTCAATTGAAAAAAAGCCAGCTCCTTTCCCGGCACTGCCATAATGATGAATGACAAAAAATACCGGGCCAAGCAAAATATATATCGATTCTTGCTAATGGGAATAAAAAAAATTGTAAATAAAAAAAATACCCTGTTCTAGAAAAAATAATTAAAATTGACAATGCAATTTTTGTAGACGGACCCAGAGTGCATAAATTGATATTCTTGAATAATTAACATGATAAAAATAAAATATTATCATTGCTGGCATCGTATATTAAGTCCTCATAATTACCCGAACATTGCCTAATGCTCTCAGATAGGAGAGAAGACAACATTGAAAATGGTGTGCAAAACGCTTTTACCGATGTATTGGTTATTAACAAAATACCCGGCCGGCCTCTTTTAAACCGAATCAATTATCATCATGCATTTCTGTGTATTGGTTTATTAACAGATTACCCGGCCGGCCCTTTTCAAGCCGATATCCGTGTTGGAAACACCGTGCCAAAATGAATGGGAATTGCGCAGATTGTGTTTCTTTACGGTAAAATGAAGGGTGTATTTTTATAATTTTCTACAGTTCCCTTTGGATAAACGCGCTGGAATTTTCACCGAGCTAGTATAAGGTTGTAAGTGATAATCTTGATGTATCTTTAGCCAGGAAAATTAATTTATTTTCAATGTACGGAGTTTTTGGTACTATCGTACTTTCCCATTAGGCGTGTAAAATTCACTGAAATTCATACAATAACAATATAGTCGAACGGTAGGGAGCTAAAATTTTACATACTATACCATGAATTATCTGAGTTCAATTGGAAATAAAATATATACGGCAGTGATATTTTATTGTCAAAACACAGTCGTTTATAAATGAAAAAGAAACACACGCCGAATTTCATGTTCCCCTGAATCTTCACGGCTTCGCCGACGTCCGCGCGCTGTCTATATATATCGCCACCAGATTTCAAAGGCCCATTCGAAAATTTTACAGATGCAAGCAACAACATGTCAAATCCAGCAAAGATTTCAACCACCACCACCATCAAGCCCATAGGGAAGAAACTATCCAGACGCAAAAAGCAAGTGATGAAAAGAGTCATCAGGGAGTTTTGGACACAAGAGTTCGCGTGCTGGGAGGCGGCGCTCACCCATACTACAAGACCAGGGCTAGCCACGGCCAATAATGTTCGGGCCTTGTTGGAGGCCGTAAATACCACGATCCCCGAGGAGGGGTGGTTCCACCTATTACAGCGGGTGATGAGCCAAGAACAAGCCACCCCTCCTGCGGCAACGAGAACAGCGCTGCAGCCATTCACGTTCGAAAACGTGAATGGCGAAGGGGTCATATTAATTGAACCCTCACCACCACAGGCAACAGCGCCCCGGGAGGAAGAAGAACAGTTACCACCATCGCCCTTCCCCCTGGAACCCCTGCCCTCCTTCCTGCAGGAAGACGACAGTGACCAACCCCTCATAATATGGGAAGAACCACCCCCCACCGTCGCCGCTGCGATTTTTATGGACGGGCATTCCATCACCCCAGACGTCGGCGAAGATGGGATCAGCCCGTATAGGTATTTCTCGATCAGCCAGCTGGGGGAGTAGGCCACTCCCCACCCTGAATAAAAACAGGGCAAAAAAATAATAAACGTTCTTTTCAGAACGACCAATCCTTCGAAAGAGGGCTTCTAACTGGCACATCAATTTCAAAGCATACAGCCCCATCCCATTATTTTTTTTATTAGCAATGCATCACCAAAAAACAATCCCTGTCCGATATCAAAGAGTCCTTGTGAGGACTGATCTCTTATATATATACACAGAATTTTTTCTCTTCCCCCATTAATTAATTGTCCGAACGATAACGGACATTTTATTTTTTTATTTTAATATATGTCCGAACAATAACGGACATTTATTTTTTTATTTTAATATATTACAACCCGAATAAATAACGGGTTGAAATTTATAGCACAGGGATAGGTGGGAATCTGTTTTTAATTTTTAGGGTGGTTATTAAAATAACCAGATAATGTAATTAGCCATTCATTACATTGTTGACAGGAGTTGTTGACGCTGTCTTCTTTCATCACAGACGGGACATGTCAAGGGCAGTAATTCACATATTCGGGGCCTGTTGGATTCTGCACACGTCGGAATCTGGGCGAAACGGTGGATACAACTTTCACATAAAGCCTGGTGCCCACATGGAAAGATGGCAAATTTTGCAAATTGGTTCGCGCATTCCACACAGGATAAATATAAGTCTCTTTGACGTTCTGTTTTAGACCCCAGTGTTGTTGTGGCTATGGACCAAACATAATGGAGCTCGTCTTCATTTTGGCTTATGTTCCTGTCTCTGACTCTATTTGTTCTCACGTCTTTCGGATTTTTTCTCACATGTTCCCGATGTCGAGTCGTCCTCACATCTTTTCGATTTTTTCTGTAATCAGTCCGGTTTCGTCTCACTCTGGAATCTTGCCTCCTCTTTGGGGCTACTGTGGTGTCTTCCCTGTTCTCCGCATGCTCATTTTCGTCTGAAGTGTCTGTTGTTTGGCTTCTGCTTTCTTTAGCTTGTGGTGTCAACAGACTGTCTAACATGCAGTCTATATCGTCAAAACATTTGTATTCGTCAACATCCGGTGTAGCTGTTAAGGCGAAGAAGTTACTCAACTGCGATGTTTCCGGGGGGTTTTCACAATGGACTGTAGCAGGATAATTCCCGGGTTCAGGTGGGAATAAATCTTTGATTATCGCCTCCAACCAGGGTTGGTCATGTTCCAAATTAATGACGTCGCCGAGCAGTGGTACATCATCATTTGGGATGTCTGATTTGTCAATTTCCATGATTTCAACAAATTGCCTGCATGACTGGGCACTGAGGCTAATTGTGAATGCCTGAAAAAAAAATGCGTACTATTTATATTAAAAAAAGCGCGGACCGTAGCGAGAACACTCTGTCGTCTGCTACCACGGACGCTGCGAAAATCTGTGTGTGTGTTTCTTTACAATTATAAAACGACTGTCATTTTGACAATAAATCAGGCCCCGTATACATTTTATTTCCAATTAAACTCAGCCAATTCATAGTGTAATATTTTAAAAAATTTACCAACCTATCGCTCGACTATGTCGTTATTTTTAAGAATTTTAGCCATTTTAAACCCATAAGATTATGGTACAGTAGTGAGAAAAACACCGTACACTGGGAAATAAATCGGTTTTCCTGACTAAAAATACATCCAGAGTACAGCTTACCATCTTATCATATTACCCTGAAAATTCCAGCAGGTTTATGGAAATAAAACTTTAGAAAAAATAAAAACTTTGGGAAAAATAAAACACACCATTTTTTTAGCAGATACCATAATCTTGCACTGACTGACACCGGCGCCGCCATCTTGTACCCAGTACCCACCACCCACACGCCGCCATCTTGTACCCAGTACCCACCACCCACACACACACACCGCCATCTTGTACCCAGTACCCACCACCCACATGCCGTCTAGACTATAAATACCGTGTAGTCTGTTGTCATTTATTCACAAATTCAATTATGAGTTCAAGAAGACGACCCCTGTTCACCAACCATCCCGCGAGAGATCCAAGACATGATGCTGCTACAGAACACAGAGAGATGGTTAGCAGTGAAGAGGTTGGAGGAATAACGATAACCACAAGTTTTCAGAGGGTTCTTGAAGACGAAACCACGTTAATACGCAGTACAGAAGAACTTGCGGGAGAACTCCGGCGAAATATAAGAGCAGAAGAGGATAGACGGTTGCAAAGACTAAGTCAACAACAGGACGAAGAAATCAACAGGATGGAGGCCATTGAAGAAGAAGAAAACGAGGACAATGATATCACTGACGGGGAACAAGACGGCGAGCTTCCATGGTTAAATAAGAATACACCGCCAATTACAACAACAACAACGTTGCCTACGGAAACTATAACGATTTCGGCTGCAGAAACTCCACAACCACGATGCCAACACGAAGCCGAGGTATCCCGCCTCAACGAAGTGATTAACACCATGCGGGAAAACATGACTGGAATGGAGGTGACAATGAATGGAATGGAGGCGGAGATTTCCAGACAGAAGAAAGAACGACATATAGAAGAAAAAAAAACACGATGTAGTATCTGTACCGATGAGGAGAGCTTGTACGCTGTACTACCGTGTGGACATCTGTGCCTATGTAAAGATTGTTGGGTTACAAGCGTCTAGTCCGTCATTCATAATCCAGCCGTCGTCCATTAGAGAATATCCGCGTCCATAATCCAAAGACCTATTCCATTTCCATATAACAGTATTAGCACCAAATTCAAAAAGACAAAAGTATACATAAACATAGGCTTGTTTCCTGCAAGAGAGAAGCGGTCAACAATTTTCAATGATGCCGGCAAGACATCATGATGTTCCAAAATATCAAATCCGTATCGCTGATCAGTATTCTTAATCCATAATATTCGTTATAGAGTCGTCATCTAAAAATGATGTACCTCAGCCACGCTTTGATTGTGACTGTTCATATGAGTACCATGAGGATCTTGAAGTACATGGGCTCATACGGCCCCTAGCCCCGGGTTAAGCGGAATTAGACACATGTTACGAAACGTAGCGCCATAGATCTTGCACGCTGCGTTCGTATTTTGCTATCAGCATGCGATATGTATCGCCAAATTTGAGAAACTTTGAGTGGAGGCGCTTGGTGGAATAGCCCTGTTTTATAAGTTTCTGCAACAATGTTTTGTGACGTTGATTAAAATCATCACATTTAACACAGGATCTAGCAAATGCTACTAAGCGAGATATGTATACGCCATATGCAGGTCCCACTGGAATATTACTATCCAGAAAGGGATAGTTTACGATGTCGAAATTGTAATCATCTCTTTTGTCATAAAGTCGACGAGAGAGAATGCCCGCTTCATTTTTATAGAGGTAGAGATCTAAATAAGATGTGCCTGTAGGGCTATCTGTAGTTTCCTTCAAATCCGCGTCATTTATATAGCGATTATCCACAGCGAGAAGATCGTCTATATAGCGTTTGGTGAATGAGAAGGAACGGGCTTTGAGTGGATCGGTTTTTGAAAGCGCCAGCATATAGTCATATTCATAAGAGAACAGATACAGGTCAGCCAACAGGTCAGCCAACAGCACACTGTCGTGTGAAGGAGCCATGTGCCGCTGCGTTGACGCCGGGGAGGAGCATCTCAAAATAAAATGCCCCATATGCAGGAAGCATATAGGTGGTATAAAGAGAATATACCGCGCATAAGTGTCGTGTAACACTTTCAAAGGCCCTTTTCAGGGCCAACCCATCTTTCCGGAAGTGGGAACTTCTATCAAAAAAGCACAAAAATTAACACCAACTCCCATCATGCTACTGCCCAAAGAAATTTTTTTTTTTTAAATTTTTGGTACATTTTTTTGAAATTATTGAAAAAAAGGGGAAAATTGGAGTGGGGGGGGACAAGGGGAGGGGGGAGGGAAATGGAATAGCCAAAAATTTTTTTTTAACATTTAATAAAAAAGGAAAAAAAGATTCATGGAGCCAAAAAAAATCTTTTTCATTTTCTATGTTTTTTTAACAATTAAAAATTGAAATTATTGAAAAAAAAGGGTGAAAAGGGGAAATTGGAGGGGGGCAAGGGGCAAGCAAGGTTGATGGAATAGCCCCAATTTTTTCTTTAAAAATGGACCCATGGGGTCGAGTGAGGTATCAAATTGAAGCTTATGTGAAGGGGCATTTAATGGGCTGGGTGTGGGATTGAACTATCGGCATTGTGCGCATGCGCGGTGGCCGAAAGGTATGGAAATAGACGTTTTGGAGCTAGGAGAGCCCCTAATGGACCAATGGGGTCGAGTAAGGTATCAAAGTGAAGCTTAGGTGAAGGGGCATTTGATGGGCTGGGTGTGGGGTTGAATTAGGGTGATTCTGCGCATGCGCGGCGGCCAAAGGGTATGAAAATAGCCTTTTTGGAGCTAGGAGAGCCCCTAGTGGCCCGATGAGGTCGAGTGAGGTATCAAATTGAAGCATTCATGAAGGGGCATTTAATGGACTGGGTGTGGGGTTGAAATAATCCTTTTTTTTTCAATAATTTTTCAATAATTTCAAAAAAAATTCAAAAAAAAAAATGAACACTAAGCATTTTTTTAATTTTCTACTATTTTTATTAACACAAATGGAATGAACGTATTCACAAGGGTATTGAATTTTAATACAATTATATCTGAGTATTGAATTTTTTAATACAATTAACAGTAAAAAAAACTCTGAATTTTTTAATACAATTATACGCTCTCAAGCCACTTCAATGAATGTGTATGGTAAATGTTTTTCAACACTTGTTCTGATTGTTCAATAGTTCGCCAACAAGACTTGTTTGAATTCATCATCATCTTTCCGGCCCTGGTGCACGTAGATGTACGTAATAATCTCTTCACGTGGAATTTTGGGAGGGCAGGCCGCTTCTACTCTCAGGGCAATTTGCTGCTCGGTCACGGTCTGTAGTGCTTCAGTGATCAGTGCGTATGAGGGTACACTAGTGTCCTCAGGAATTTGAGGTCTGATGAGATCCAGGACTGTGTCGATGTACTTCTGATAAATATAGTGAGTCACCTGGTAGGTCAGAGCTTGACGAATTGTACTGGCAAGACTCTGCAACTTGCGCCACGCCGTTAATTTCAAAGTGACACCCTGAGGACAAGCAACAAGCTCTTGCGTATCTAACCGCCTTCGCCATTTTCGAATATGCACCAGGAGCTGATCGTTGAAATAGGCACAACTCACAAAGATGTCCTCACCCACTTGAAATTTCGCTTCGTCATTCCCCTGGTCTCGAATAACCGCATCGATGGCGTAATCAAGGGTCTCCAGTTTTTGCCAGGAAGCGTAGGTCAAGGCAATATGCTTACCGGGTCTGTCGTTAAAGCCCGCTGCATTAAAATGCACTTCTTCGTCTTTCACACTCACAGTTAAATAGGGTGAGAGCTCCCAAATGTCGGTGTGAGCTGCCTGGTAGGCTTGCTGGATGAGGTTATTGATCTCCTGGACAGACATAGGAAGTTCTACTACTACCTCTTGTTTCACTTGCTGGGGTACTACTGGCTGCTCAACCACAGGTATTTCTAACGGTGTTAGTCGAGGGCGTTTGGGTCGTCCAGCGCGTTTAGCAGGTGTACTCTCTGGGCTAGTGTGCGTACGTTTGCTAGCTGTACGCTCTTCGGTGGTATCCATCACTAAGATATCATCATCTACAAGGGGAATTTCAAGTACATCTGCTGGTTCGTCATTTCTCGTGATCTTCAACCCCTCCACGAAGGCTGAAAATGCATAGGGGCCACAGCGCAGTAGACCGTCGATGAGAGCTCTGTTTTGTCGTGAAGCGGTGTTCTCCGCCATGATATCTTCGACACCCTGTTTCAGGAATATGTTTTCCTGCATAAGGAAATCACATAGTTCAGGCACATGCTCCATCTCATCAACGAGGCGAGAACGGTTCTTTTGAAGCGTGACTAGGTCGGCTGAATTCATCATGACTATGGGCTCAGGCTGGTGAGTAACTGCTACCGTGTAAAAGTTTGGTGAATTTGCACTGGTAAAAGTGAAAAAAGTAAAAGGTTCACAGCTCATACAAAACAGGCAAGCAGGCTGGATGACTGGCTAGAGGTGAAGCAGACTAGAGGTGAAGCAGGCAGGCAGGCAGGTAGACAGGCTGGGAGGCTGGTCAGGTAAGTCACAGTGCTCCGCAAAAGTAGTGCAATGAATGCACCCCTACCCTAAAAATCGACTCCTTTGATACGTTTTTCTATAATCCGCCATCTTGTACCCAGCACCCACCACCCACACATAGGCCGCCATCTTGTACCCAGCACCCACCACCCACACATAGGCCGCCATCTTGTACCCAGCACCCACCACCCACACATTAGGCCGCCATCTTGGTCCCAGCACCCACCACCCACACATAGGCCGCCATCTTGTACCCAGCACCCACCACCCACACATTAGGCCGCCATCTTGTACCCAGCACCCACCACCCACACATTAGGCCGCCATCTTGTACCCAGCACCCACCACCCACACATTAGGCCGCCATCTTGTACCCAGCACCCACCACCCACACATTAGGCCGCCATCTTGTACCCAGCACCCACCACCCACACATTAGGCCGCCATCTTGTACCCAGCACCCACCACCCACACATTAGGCCGCCATCTTGTACCCAGCACCCACCACCCACACGCCGCCATCTTGTACCCAGCACCCACCACCCACACATTGCCGCCATCTTGTACCCAGCACCCACCACCCACACACACACACGCATGCGCACACAACTAATTGTGACGTCACCACAGGTTCTGCGCATGCGCAGTGAGGCGCTATTGACTCAATTTAGCCTTTGTATACTACTGACATGCTTGCTCCAATGTCGAACGGTGAATGACACACACGGTGTCTGTCTCTCGTATTTATATTGTCAATGCCACAGCGCCAGGGTCAATAGGGCACAGACTATTGTGAGGCCAACCAGCCGGCGCTGGTTCCGGCGTGAGCGCTCGCGGTCCATAGCCCGAGCATCAAGGATGGCTGTCATAGTCCAGTAGTGGTGAGTGATGGCACACCTCTCCATCGAGTGCACTCTGTCGAGGACCGCTTCTGTGAACTCGTTGAGAATCTGGCGTCGCCCCTCGTTGTCGTCGCCATCTGCAAACATGGACCGAACCACCGCTCGGTAACCCGTGAATGAATTCACCGCGGTGGCATGCTGTAAAATCCGAGACGCATGGGTGTCCGTCATTCCGCCGGAATGGAGGTGTAGGACGCGGAGCGACCTGTTATATACGCCTATACGTAGCTCTACAGCGTAATAAGTACTATTCTGATGGATTAGTGCAAGGCAACAACAACAAACAGGGCAGCGGGCCGGGGGAAACCCCCCAGCCAGCCGTGGGACTACTTTCTGCCCGCGGAGGCAGACCACATCACCGCGGAGGAATACATGGATCTATTTTTGACCTGCAAAGGCTATCTATTGTCCCGGAACTATAGCCTAGACAGGTCAGTACATGCCTTGATCACGTGATCGCCAGATGACCTTAAGACCCCTTAAATTTTACCCGGGGGAACAAATAAGTAGGTCAACGATAAGGAATCGGGTTTTTATATACTACTGGGGAGTTTCCTATACCTTTAACCTGGAAACAGCGCCCCTGGTGGATGCAAGAGTTATCTCCCCCGGCTAAACTTGCGTGGATCGGGTTGCTACCTACTACTCAGGGATACTAGCAAAGTGCAAAAACATTGACGTATAGTGTTACAAGTGTGACGTCCATCGTATACGTCAGCACATATACCGGTATAGGTCTCGTGTTAAAGATTATGCACCCCTCGTTAAATTTACGAATTTAGGAGTACCCGGTACAAAGACCTGGAATATAACTTGATTTATTGTGTTTGAGACGCTGACGTTGGGCTGGCAATCAGCCCCTGAAAGCATAACTTGAGCATCCTCTACACCGTCAAAAAGAAGTTTTTCAAAACCCCAAAAGTGGATGAAACCCAGCTGCAACCAGAAGTGGTGTTCTGAACCCCGTCCACCCGGTTTTTCAGAAACCTATTCTTCGTTTTTGGAAAAACTCATTATGGGTTTCATTATCGTTGCAGCAGGATAGCATGCAATTTGGGCAGTTCGAGATACAAAAAAATGAGATAGTTCAAAGTGTCATAGTGTTACTATAGAACACATGACACGGCGAACAAGCATAACAGTATGTACCGGTAGCCCGCGAAGAATATAAATAGGGAAATATGAAAACCTTTGCATTTCACCTTTAAAACACTTTTTGGGTGTTATGCCAAACATGGATATCTATAACAGGGTAAAGTAATCCTTACTTAATGTAGGTACTTTTATTGAAAACATCAAATAAGTCTTCCATTAAATAAACCACTGAAGACACGTATCTCAATGATCATCGGATGATAGTGGGGATTCTCTAAAACATTGTGCATCGGGTAGTTTAGCACACCGTCCCATCCTACGGGGCAGACAGGGTCCCGACATCCCTTTTAGGTGCCCCTTGAATAATGCCACAGATTTATGTCCCTTATCTCGAATGCCGTAAGTGGTATTTCGAAAAACCTCACTTCCCAGAGACTAGATTGGAAATTTCAAGAAAATAACTACGGTAAATTAAACAATTAATTACCGGTATCACTTAGTTGAAGATTATCTGGTTGCGATATATAGATCAAACTTGGGAATCGGTGAATAAAAGCCCAAATCCGAGTTATGGGGTTTCAAAACACCAGTGTTTGAAACCTTTGTATCGGTGTTTCTGTGCCTCAAATTTAGTGTTTCGAGCAACACGGCGCGTTTTCATACACACATTGCGGGGTTTCAAAACACAAACTCTGCATGGTATGTTTCCGTACCCAGAAATGGTGTTTGAGAGCAGAAAAATAGGGCTTTGAAAACCTTGCTTGTTACAGTGTAACCCTTCAACCACGACGACAGATAGTATATGAAGGATAAACAGACAAACAGTATTAATCGTATCTACTGTCCTGGTTGAAGGGTTAGGGGAAGCTCGGACTATTGAAACTAATGATTTTACATGGATGTTTCGGTATTCTGGAATACCGTAACTGCATGGTCGTGTTTGAAAGATAAATGTCACTGGTGGAGTTGGGCACCCTCTCCCCTCCAATTTCATAATATGCACACAGGCCTGTTGGATAGAGTCAGATAAGTACCTTTACGTGTAAACTGTTCTTATTTCAATCAATATAAGCATGCAAAGTCTATATTAGTAGGCCGGCCAAGGACACGAAATGTAACTTTTGAAGGCATTGTTTGTTACAAATGGGTAGGCTGCCCATGCTAAATCAGTTCTTTGTGTGCTAGGGTTCAAGTAGTCCGGTCCCCAGCTCCCACAATGCTACTGGTTCAAGGTGGGAGGGGATACCACCCGGCTTTTGGACGTCAAAGGTCATTCCGGGGTCACTTTTAGGGTTAAATAAGGTCAAAATTGATAAAAGTCGTTCCTAATTTAATTTCCATTATGATGATTTTTACCAATGGCTATCCACGCTAAATTGGTTTTATGTACTGTATGGTTTTAGCACAGGTATGGCTGGCTCGTTAATTATTAGAATTCAGGTCATTTTAGGGTCAATTTACGGGTCAAATGAGGCTAAAAATTCTGTTTTATTTCATATATTTTGTGCTGTTTGTTATTTACTTTTGTATGCAGTATGGTTCAAGATAGGGTGGATACGAAGACAACTTTGGCAATTTGAGGTCATTATCAGGTCATTTCGAGGTCAAATAGCATCCAAAGATGGTCAAAAGATGGGCCTTAAAACAATTTAAAACATTTTTGTGTGAAATTCCTTGCAAAGAAATGGGTATCAAATCAGAAGTAGTTCTGTTCTACGGGGTGAGTTTTTAGATCTTAGTGTAGGGTAATTCAGTATGTTTTGTTTGTGAATTTTGGTAACATCCATTTTCTTATAGACTGGACCTTCCCGATCATTATATTTGTTGGTCCGAAGGTTTTTTTTTCAAGTTTGAAGTAGTTTGAGTTAACCCTTTCTGGTCTGGGTCATACCGGGTTCGGTTTAATGCCCCAGTTTTGAACATTCACGGTATCACCAGAATGATTAAAAATCGAGAGCAAAGACTTTCCGTACTTTTGAAATATTACATTTGGCTAATTTTGAGCATATTTCTGTAATTCTAGAGTGATTAACCACCATGCGTTAATTCAAAATGGCGCTCATGCGTTAATTCAAAATGGCGCTCATGTGCGTTCATCCATAAGTCGCCCTTTTCAGTTTATTCATATAATATTCATTATTCTTAGCCCATTCTGCCAATTATATAGTTAACACAAATGAACCTCCCATCAAGCCTAGTATCTTTCGCCTATTTTGAATCGTTTAATTCTCAGCTTAAAATATGACGTTTTGAATCAAAGTAGCGGACAGGTGAAGTAATCTGAAAATCACATTTTTCATGTTGCTCGTGTAGTTCAAGGCATTATTCTTACCTCATTGCGCAAATTTATCAAAAACGAGGGATCCCTATGTATAGCCTAACATTTTATTCTCATTTTGCGTCTATTTACATATGCCAAAAATCAAGATATGATGGTCAAATTCAAAATGGCAACCATATGGGGTCATCAGAAAATCAAACTTTTGGCCGTTGCCCGTATAATTTAAGGCATTATTCTTAGCTCATTATGCAAATTTGTCGAAGCCGAGGGATGTCCATTTGGAATCTATTTTCATATGCCAAAAATCAAGATTTAATGGTCAAATTAATAGAGGTCATATGGGGTCTTCTGAAAATCACACTTTTTCCTGTTGCTCATGTAGTTCAATGCACTATTCTTAGCTCCTTATGCAAATTTATCAAAACTGTGGGATCTCCAAGCATAGCCCAACAACCTATACTCTTTCTGAATCCACTTACGTATCCCCAAGATCAAGATTTGATGATCAAATTCAAAATGGTGGCCATTTGGGGTCATCTGGAAATCATATTTTTTCATGTTGCTCGTTTACTTCAAGCTGGGACGAGTATAGAACATTCGTCCCAGCTTCAAGGCACTATTCTTCGCTAATTGTGCAAATTTATCAAAACAAAGGGATCTGTTAGCATAGCCTAACAACTTACGCCCATTTTGAATCTATTTGCATATCCCCAATATCAAAATACGATGTTCAAATTCAATATGGCAGCTGTGTGGGGTTATCGGAATCTCCTGCTTTTCCATGTTGTTGGTGTTTATCAAGGCATTGTTCTTAGTTGATTGTGCAAATTTATCAAAACCGAAGGGTCCCACATCATAGCCAGATACCTTTTGCCCATTTTGAATCTATTTGCTTAGTCGTCAGATTAAAAATGATAGTTAAATTTAAAATGGCGACCATAATGAGTCACCCGGAAATTCTCCTTTTTTCATATTAGCGTTAGAATATTTTTATTCTAGGTACAAACTTGTTTAAATTGAGCAGAATAACGCCATAGCTTATTACATTATGCCTATTTTTATTCTGTTGGCATAATCTTCAGCTGAGAATACAATTATTAAATTGAAAATGGTGACCATGTGGGTTCATCTGAGACTCATATTCTCATTTTGCTCTTATAATTCAAGGTATTGTGATTACATGGAACTGAAAATAGCAATTCTCAAAGCCAAGCCCCTTCACAAAACAGATCGATCTGACTATTTATGGGTTTGACTCTATTCGTAAAATCATCAGCTAGAAAAATAATCATCGACAGACAATATAATTGTTACATAATGGTTATTATGCCTAACATAAACACTACACTACATACAACTGTTTCCGTCTGTCTACCCATTCGTAACAATTAGTATTGTAGATATTAATTTATAACCGATTTGTACCCATTTTTGACCTCATTTACCAAAAAGTTATCCTGAAATGATCTTGGTTTGAATAACTAACGTGTTATCTATGACTAATTTAAAACTTACACTACATACTACTGATTGAATTTCAATACTATTATGTTATTAACCAAGTGTTTTCATATTGGCCTTGTTATAGGTCCGAGGCCTGCCGTATTGGCCCGAGGCCGCAGGCCGAGGGCCAATACGGCTGACCGAGGACCTATAACCAGGCCAATATGAAAACACTTGGTTAATGACATTTTTATTAATTAACTCACCTACAATTTTTTTTATCGATTATAATACATGCATCAAGGAATATTTTAGTACAGCGACTCCCTGTATTTCTTCCTTCACAATAGGCCTATTTCCTATGATTATTATTATGTGCTTTTTGAAGTGCCATTATCGTCGGAAAGTCGATCCCCTCTACAGTAACGCTATCGGAAACGACCGTGACAATCGGGACGGTGAATAGGCCAATCATCTTCAACCTGGGCGTGGGTCTTTAACGTATGAAAAAAGATACAAGCAGACGAAATACTAATTTTATTTGATAAGAACGGTGCAGTAAAATACAACCTTATAACCTGGCGTAAATTTGATCCAAATCCAGTCCCGATTTGAGGATCGAAGACGTATGATGCTATGGAGACCCTAGTTTTCAACATCATTTTACAGGTGTTTCGACCGCATAATTCCTATCGGTTCTATCCATATGTGAATAACTCTTATGGTTGCAAGTCTGACATCTTTCTGTTGTAAAATATCACTGTAGCCATCGCTTCGTTCATCAGTGCACTGCTGTAAGGATTGCTGTTTTGACGTCTGCATGCTTGTACTTAGCATGTCGATTTCGCGGGTCCTCCCCCGAAATTTTTTGAAACTTTAGCGTCCATTTAACGCATTTTAGAGCATTTCCGAGGCCTATTAGGGGTGATAATTCACAGCGAGTTTGCCTATTTTTACCTCTTCCGAAACGCTAAAAAAATTATAATCAACAAGGCTGAACATCGATGCAGAGTCCAACTGATTCAACATCGTCTTGTGCGTTTCCTATTTCAGTGACAGTAGATAAATATTTCGTCTTTTCTGCATCAAATGTGTCCCGTTGCTATTTTTTACACCGGGCAAGAGAAGCAAGAAGCAAGAAGCTTTTTACAGCAAGAGAAGAAGCCATCGATAATACTTTTCGTTATTTAAATTCGAATCGGATGAAAAATTGTGGGTGCCATCAACTACAATGCCCGCCACCATGATTCTTTATCGGCAAGCAGGAGAGGCGGCCATCTTACTATGGAATATTAAGTTGAGGAACACGGCCGGGGATTCCCGCTGAAGCTAGATAGGACAAACACTGGACAGGTGTTGGTATATTTTCGACATTGCATTTAATTGAATGTATTTGCGATGCAGGAATCCTGAGGGTTTCAACACGAGGTTCAATACATTCAATAAAGTTAACCTAACAGGGATTAAAATTATCGCGGCAGTCGCTACAACACACCTACAAGTTTTTCACGAAATAGCACATGCTGCGGATTTCAATTTCATACTATAATGATCATGCAATCGAGCTAGAACTTTCACATATTATGCTCTCTTGCCGTTACATCAAAAGTCATTTATTTTTAGGACATTTTTTCGGTTTCAACCGCACCACGCACAGGCCAAAATGCCGCCTTATCATATCTCCTTATCATGTCAAATGGAAGATACAAGTCATTTAAATTCATTCAACATGTTTGACAAATTGATTAAGCGAGCTTGTCAGTAAGAGCAGGTATCAGAACAGTAGTAGCGTACAGAATTTAACCACATCCACACACAGGACTCCTTCGTGAACTTTCACATCAACAGATATCGTGAATATTTATACTACTTGCACGAGATCACCAGAAGGTAGACTATACATTAGTTCGAGAATAATTCTCAGTTTGACGATAACGCATTCTGTAGAGTAGCTATAGGTCGCAAGTTTGAGACCATTAGGCCTACACAGGAGAACAGGAAACGCTATACCATGGTATTGTAAATTCAAATACCCGTTTCCAAATACCCGTGCACATGCATAGGCTTTAGTGCTGAGCGAAATTATTATGGAGACCAAGTGGTTAAGCGAAATTATTGGGGGGGCCAAAGTGGTCCTTGGCCCCCCCTATCTGAATATTGGGGGGGCCTGGCCCCCCTGGCCCCCCCGGTTCCGCCGCCCCTGCATATTGGCCCAGCCCATATTGGCCCTGTTTTCCCGTATTGGACCTGCTTTTCCGTATTGGCCCGCCTTCCTCATATTGGCCCGGTTTGGGGTCATATCAAGCAGGCCGATTTCTTTGTATTGGATTCATATCATTGATAGTTGATTAATAATCATTCGTAACAAACAGTAATGTTAATATTAATTTATAACCGATTTTCACCCATTTATGACCTCATTTGCCTCAAAAATGACAATAAAATCACCTTAATCCTAATAATTAACATGTTATCGATGACTACATCCATCCCTACACCACATTCAACTGATTCAACTGGAATACCCAATCGTAACAATTAGTATTGTGCATATAACCGATTTTCACAATTTTTTGACCTTATTTGACCCTAAAATGACATTAATTCTTATAATAAACGTGTTATCTATGACTACCTGGCACTCTACACTACTTACAACTAATTCAGCTTGGATACTCATTGGTAACAAACAATGCGGTGGATGTTAATTTATAACCGATTTTTATCCATTTTGACCCTATTTTTGCCCAGAGAGTGACCCCAAAATGACCTTAATTGGCAAAAATCAGGGTGGTACCTTGATCCCTATCACTCAAAGAATTAATTTAGCATGGATACCCATTTGTAACAAAAAAAATGCCATCGAAAGTTTTTAAAGGCGTTTTTGAGGTCTTTGGCCGGCCGACTATACACTCAAAATAATAATCCGTTAAAATTTAACGTATTACTATCCGTTAGGTAGTTTTAACGGATTAATCCGTTATATAAACGGAAATAGTACGTTATAGTAAGGGAATCTTCCGTTGTTGTATTGCACTGACGGACTCATCCGTTACATCAACGGAATATCCCATCAGTCAGCAAGTAATCATTGGTCCCACCTGGGCAAACGTGGGCATGTCGCGGGCTGTGGGGGCATGGACAACCCTACACTGGCCCCAAGTGGGTTAAGTACTGGGAAGCCCACATTCTGAATTGGGCTGTGTTGGCATCTCCACATTAACCTAACCACACCGGGCCGTCGTGGGCATCACCGCACCAAGAGTTATCTAACTTGAATGAACCTACTCATTTGTTTTACTTTTATGAGCAGGAAATTGTAATTTTAAAATTTATCTGCATGTATAATTACGTTTGCGATTAATGAGCAATATCGGAATTATATGCCAAACATGTCCGACTCTGTCCGATCGATAGAATTTTAATTTTTTTAATTTCTTCCTCGACAAAGAGAAAGCACTGAATTAAAAACCACATGAGAGTTAATCAGCGCAGTCAATATCAATGCGGTTTGAGTTAAAATCATTAAACATTGGATATTACGAACGATTCCGGTGATCTATATACTGAGAGGATTATTCTCTTAACTCGGACGTTAGAGTTACGTGAAAAAGTCCACTCAATATAAACCCAGTTTGCATGGGATAAAATTTAATAAATTTCCGGTTACCAGCAAGGGCCCAACGTTGAATCCGTTAAAAAATAAGAATCCGTTACAATAACGGAATATTCCCTCGATTCCCTGGGGACGGACTTTTCCGTTAAATTTAACGGATAATAAAATCCGTTGAATCCGTTAATAAATAGGAATCCGTTACAATAACGGAATATTCCCTTGATTCCCTGGGGACGGATTTTTTCCGTTCGAGTAAACGGAATTTTATTTTGAGTGTATGGAATATTATTTAAAGGCGGAAAATTAATTCATCAGAATGCAGTCAACCATTTCAAAGATAATCCAGAAACATAAGGAGTGCATTCATTGTACAAATACACCCTGGTGTCGATACTGATATCCTTCCCCCTTAATAAATTTACGATGCCGCGCTACATTGCGGTAAGCTCAGTCATAATGGGCTAATATTCCATATTGACGTCTCTAAACTAGAGCAAGGTTAATATTGGCGTCAATTCCACACGGTTTATTAAAGGTCGGAACGGAAGGTCACTTGCTCTGATTTTCTCCAGGCGTTGAACTCTGTGAAGAAACACAACTGTCAAACTCAACATGTGCGTATTTCGGAAACATAAGGTGCATATTGTCTTTAATATAGTTACCTCGAGACTTTGTCTCATTTAGTGTTCAGGGGGGGAAAACACAAGTTAGAAACTCATCTATTGCAGTTCTTTAGTAACAAATTCTTACAGCTACTTTTGCCAGTTACAGCCAGATGAGCTACAGTGCCGTGGCACTATCTTTTTTTCTTTTGCCGTTTCTGGAAATTGAAGAAGCTGGACGGGGAAAATAAATGGCCAGGGAAGTCGGCAAATATGTATTCTATCCAAGCGAGTGCAAAGCGGTAGGTATTATCGATTTTTGTGAGCCCAAATCCACCCGCTGTTACCTAGGTCGGGAGGCCGAAAATTTTGCGATAGGAAATTTCGGTTCAACGGCTGAATCCTGCATTATCAATATCACAAAATTAAATGTCAGCAGGGTTCAGCTTGTTGAACTAATCAAAACTCTGAACGAGAAAACCTCAGCAATCCATTTCTATGGTTAGTGGCTATTTTATAGTCTCAAACTCAAACCAACCAAACAAGAAATATTGAAGCATGTGTGGTATTTTCATGAAAGCTTTATTCACATATGGTTCTGGTTTTTTCCACCGGTGAATAAGGATGAAATTCAGTCTATTTAAATAGAGCAGTTTGTTGTGGTAAACAATGGTCAGAACACATCTGTTTGCGACATCTGGGCATATAGGTTGGCCATGTCCAGGTGAGTTCAGTTACATCCAGTCGAGTCCACCAGTGAAAAACTCACTGAATCTAGTTCCGTCCAGCCACCAGTACCAATAAAAATGTACTTCCACGTCAGTTTGAGATCTAAATTTGAAATTGAAAAATTAAATTTCAAAATTAAAACTGTCAGAAATTGGAATTGCAAATTTTAAATTGCTATTCATCAAGTTTAAATTAAAATTTGAATTGGATTCAAATATTTGAATTTTAATGAAACTTTTAATCAGAAATTAAAGCTCAAAATTAAAAAAAAAGAAAGATTTTTTTTATGGGAGTTAGTCCAGAAACTGACATTGTGGTTCACCACAAAGTAAAACCTCAAAGTTCAAAACTGACCCTAATGTAAAATGAACCGCAAAGTAAAACCTCAAACTCAAAGTTCAAAACTGATCCTTATGTAACCGGAAGCTGTAGAGAGAGAAATGGGGTTGACACAAACATGAAATTGAATTTGATCAATTTATTCTATACTTGCTAAAATATTGTTCAATGCTGATAACTGCTATGACTTACATGTTTTGAATGGAACTGGCAAAACTGTAAATAGTTCTCTTATTTTCCTGTGAAGGCAATATCTAAAGAGACAACTTGATCTAGAATCTCCTCCTATGGCATAACGCTGACTTGTAATGTCTCTCTGGTCAGGTATACTCCAGACTGACTATGACCTATTTTTGAAGGTCACAGAGGTCAAAATGCTAATAGCATTGTGAACGCAATATTTCAATAACAATGAGAGCTGGAGACGGGATATTTTGCACAATTCTCCCTTTTGAAGGCCTCTGCATTTAGGTCAAGTTCACTCTGGACTGACCTTGACCTTAAAGGTCACAGACGTCGAATATGAATAGCTATCCTATTTGCTTGTGAACAATGTTTAAGGGGCAACTTGATCTAAAGTCTCGATACTTCGCACAGTGTTGACTAAAGAGAGCATATAGGTCAACTTCACTCTTGACTGACCTTGACCTATTTTCAAAGATAACGTTAAAATATGGATAGCAATGATAATGTAATATCTTGAGAACAGGGAACCGGAGACTGGATATTTGGCACAATGCTGCATTATGAAGGCTTCCAGGTCATATTCACTTTGTACTGACCTCGATCTATTTTCAAAGGTCACATAGCCGGTCAAAATGTAAATTAGCAGACATATTAGCTTGTGAGCACAATATCGGAACAACTTTATCTTTTTCCTCTTGGATAATATTTGGACAACTCTACAACACAGCTATTGCTGTCCATATCATGCCATATCTGCCTAATATGCTAAGTTCACTAAAGAGCCTTGTTCAAGTTGTTGAGAGAATTTCAGTAGTGATGCAGGGAGAAGACATTTCAGCTTTTTTCTTGCAAGTTTTATTTTTAAAACCTTTTGCTGTTGGTCTCAGAGGTAAAGAAAAAAAAAGATATTGTGAGGGGGGAAGCGGGTTTGAGGTATTTTCAGCTTTGCCATGATATTTTTTTCCTGTTGTACCCTTATTAGCTGGTGATGGTAACCGGCCCTTTGAGACAGGGCGGGCTCGATGGTATTTTTTTTCATTGATAGTAGTATACAAAGCGTATTTAACGTCCAATTGACCTCAGAAATTTGCATATGACCTCTGTGACGTCACGCGACAGCCAATCAGAAGCGAGTATTGTGTCACATGGGGTCATGTGTGGTGGTGGTGGGTGGGTGGTGGGTTTAAGATGGCGGCTGTGGTGGTGGTGGGTGGGTGGTGGGTTTAAGATGGCGGCTGTGGTGGTGGTGGGTGGGTGGTGGGTTTAAGATGGCGGCTGTGGTGGTGGTGGGTGGGTGGTGGGTTTAAGATGGCGGCTGTGGTGGTGGTGGGTGGGTGGTGGGTTTAAGATGGCGGCTGTGGTGGTGGTGGGTGGGTGGTGGGTTTAAGATGGCGGCTGTGGTGGTGGTGGGTGGGTGGTGGGCTTAAGATGGCGGCTGTGGTGGTGGTGGGTGGGTGGTGGGTTTAAGATGGCGGCTGTGGTGGTGGTGGGTGGGTGATGGGTTTAAGATGGCGGCTGTGGTGGTGGTGGGTGGGTGGTGGGTTTAAGATGGCATGGCCATGTCTAGACTTGTCTGTGTCTGTCATGTACTGGGGGTTTTTTTTCTCTACAATGGCGTTCACGTGGTGTGGTGGGTCTGCGCAAGTGTGTCACGTCACTTCCGGTTTTCACTAAAACTATCTCCAACTTTTCCGGCCCCGGCGGGCCCCGGCCCCCCACCGCAGCGCACGCGCGCGCGCGGGTTCTCCGGCCGCAGCTCGTCCGCGCGCGCGGGTTCTCCCACAGTGCGCGGCATCACCGGCAGCGCGCGGATGCATATGCCATTGTGGAAAACCCCCACAGACAGGTCAGTACATGCATTCCTATGATGTTCACGCATAATAAAAATGTAATCTATGTTGTTGTTGTTGCTCCCTTTTTTGGACTAACCCATCAGAATAGTACGTATCACGGACTACACCCGTAGAGCTACATCTGGTCTATAAAACACGTCCCTCTGGATCCTACACCTTCATTTCTACGGTTGCAGAGCCATGGCGGAGATCCAGCCCCATGCGACTCGCATTTTACAGTATGCCACCGTGATGAATTCATTCACGGGTTACCGAGCAGTGGTCCGGTCCATGTTTGCAGATGGCGACGACAACGAGGGACGACGCCAGATCCTGAACGAGTTCACAGAAGCGGTCCTCCACAGAGTGTACTCGATGGAGAGGCGTGCCATCACTCACCACTACTGGACTATGACAGCCATCCTTGATGCTCGGGCTATGGACCACGAGCGCTCACGCCGGAACCAGCGCCGGCTGGTTGGCCTCATACTAGTCTGTGCCCTATTCAGCCTGGCGCTGTGGTATTGACACTATAAATACCAGGGTCAGACAGAGTGTGTGTCATTTACCCTTAGTCATTGGGTCAACCGTGTCACCGAGACACCTACCCATAAATACGAGAGACAGACAGAGTGTGTGTCATTCACCGTTCGACATTTAGAGCAAGCATGTCATCCGACCTACGAGCCATTCTGCCCCTTACACCCCGGGTGGGGTTATACGTCTATGAAGATAAAGTCACCCTGGTGGAAGACCGTGGAGATATTTGCTGGGCGCCCGCTGAGACCTTATCGAATACGGTGACGCTACCTCGTGACGGCTGGACCAAATTTAAACGGGTGTTGGGCGACGAGCTCGACGGAAACCTCATCCACATAGACAATGCCATCTACGTATACCGTGCAACCTTCTTCCTACGCCTGGGCCGCTACCAAGACCCTACGCGAGGCTTCATCCTAGACCCCGATCTGTGGTCAGCCTTGGAGAAAGTGGTGCCTATTGTGGACCAGCTGTTTACACCGGACGAGCGATCATCACACCAGTTGGGGTGGGCTCGTGCTATTGAGGACGCACTGGCTGAACCCCATGAACAACTACATGAACCCGACGACGACGATGCCATTGATTACCCGGCTAGACTCAGTCAGCCCAGTGACATGACCACCTGATCCTTTGATCGCACGGGGTTCTCCCTATAAATACGAGAGACAGTGAAATCTGGTACCATTCACGTACTGACCATGACGGAGCATATAGTACTGGCGTATTTCAACTTGACCCCCGAG
>JAVTVY010055555.1:0-29551 GCA_036873755.1 Hanleya hanleyi
AAAACCCGCTCTACCCCAGCAGCAGCACCACCACCACCAACCTCAGCACCGCTCCAACAGCCGCCATTACCAGGGGCACCACCCACAGCCCCACGGTGGGTCGAAGACGAAGTCCTGAAGAGTGTACCTGCATCGTTCAAGAAACACGCTGGCCTGGTATTACAACGAATGAAACAGAATCCTAACATGACTTGGAATGATAAAGGTGAACTCCTGGTACAGAATCAGGTGGTCCCCGGTACCCACATGACGGATTTAGTGAATGACCTGATGCGTCAACGCAGGTCGCACACGGATCCGCGAGGATGAGAGGTCTTCGCTCAAGGCTTGAAAGACATGCATGTACCACAGGAATTGGTGGGGAACCCCCACCGCTGGGCCTTTATACAGCGGACCCAGCAATCGCCGAGTGGCCCACAACGACAGACTCCACAACTTTCTTGGGAGTGGGAACCGGAGTCTCCCCCCAAAACACCACCACGGCGGGCACCTACTTTTTCACCCCTTTTACCACGCCACCCCCTGCAACCATCAAGATCTAAGTCACCGCGACCATCACGACGATTAGCGCCCAAGGGTTGGGAGAAGTATTAAAACCAACAGCAGCAGCAGGAAAGCTCAGTCGTCATGTTTTACCTCACCCTACCCAGTAACAGCTCGGCTGATGTGTTTCCTGACAACACCTTGACCAAGTACGTGACCCAGTTACCACAACCGTTGCATTTACCTGGACGCTGGGAATGTGGACTCGTGGATATCCAATACCCTTACTCGTGGTACAACGTGCGAGGCGGTGAAGTGTGGTACGAGGTGACATACGAAGGACAAGAAATCCGACTCAAACTACCCGAAGGCCAATACGATACTCCCAAGGAGTTCATGGGTGGGCTGAGAAGTCTGATGCATTATAAGTCTCTACGGGACGTCACGAATACTTCACAACCCATAAGAACTTTCCCCTTCAAAAATCATGTGGACTTCGATTACAACGCACACAACGACATGGCCAAGTCTCACTCTCAGCCCCAACGTGAGTGTCGAAATCAGTCCTACCCTACAGCAAATGCTAGGTTTCAATCTACAGGGGTACGCTGGCCCCACCGGCGAGATAGGCCACATCCCGATGGACATGCGTGGTGGCATGTATGGCCTGTACATCTACTCAGACGTGGTCGATGCACACATTGTGGGAGACAGCAACGTACCTCTACTACGCGTCTGTCCGGTGAAAGGCACGTATGGGGCTCAAGTCATCCACAGTTTCAGACACATCGTTTATCTACCCGTCAGTCAGACCGATATTAGCTCCATCGTCATCGATATAAGAGACGACACCGATCAACCGATCGCATTCGAGCGTGGGAAAGTGGTGCTGACACTTCATTTCCGTCAAGTCCGAGCGGTTCACTTTGCATAATGAAGGTGCCTTACGAGTGTGATGCACGCAGCTATATGGACTATTATACCCAACAGGCCGGGGGTAGCTTTCCGGTCTTTGCAGGTACACGCATGCAACGAGGATACGGGCTGGGGAACATACTCGGGAGCATCGTCAAAATGTTCCTCCCCTTGGTGACGCGTGGGGTCAAAGCGATCGGCAAACAAGCGGTACGCAGTGGACTGCAAGTCGCGGGTGATGTCTTGGGCGGTGCGGCACCCAAAGAAGCACTGAAACGCCGAGCCAAAGAAGCAGGAGGCGTCTTGGTCGCCAAAGCACAACGCACCGTAGGGAATAAAAGACCTGCACCACCGAGACCACGCACCAGTCGACGACCGACCCAGCGACGACGCACGTCGAAGACCCAGGATATCTTTTCTTAAACATGGCTTTCATCCACGCCGAGTTGTGTCCTTCTACCAACAGTGAATTTGATTTATGGACCGTCCCAACTACTCAGACCAGTGCCGAAGAGGGCCAATGGGTGGAACATCTCCCCCTTTCCAGCATTACAGCCACAGGCCCCATTGAATTCACCATCACCAACGCAGATACGACCTACCTGGATTTAGCCCATACGTACCTATATGTGAAAGTTAAAATCACCAACAAAGATGGGTCTGTCCTCAAAGCAGATGCACCCGTGGGTCCAGTGAATCTCTGGCTTCATTCGCTATTCCAGCAAGTGGATATAGCCCTCAGTGATAAACTGGTGAGCGCCTCAACAAACACGTACCCGTACCGAGCCTACATCGAAACACTATTATCCTATGGGCGTGATGCTAAAAAGTCGTATTTGACAGCCCCGTTGTTCTACCGAGATACCCCAGTCAATATGGAGTCCCGATAATGACGGCTATACGGAGAGAGTGGATGCCACAGCAGAGAGTTACTCGGTCGATATGATGGGACGTCTGCATGCGGACTTATTCATGCAGGGCCGATACCTCTTGAATGGAGTACCTGTCAAAATACGACTAGTGCGCGCAACGCCTGCGTTTGCCTTGATGGCCCCGAGTGAGGACCTCGAGTTTAACATTGTCATCCAAGAGGCCAGTCTGTTTGTACGCAAAGTGAAACCGAGCCCAGGTGTACAGTTGGGGCACATCAGAGCCTTGGAGAAAAAACCATCCCAGTACCCGATTCGACGAGTACAGACCAAGGTCTTTTCCGTCCCTAAAGGGAATATGATTGTCAATCAAGAAAACCTGTTCCTGGGGGATTTGCCCAAGCGTTTAACCCTAGCCTGTGTGGAGAACGTCAGTTATAATGGGACACTATCGAGGAATCCGTTCAACCTAAAAGCGTTCAACATCAATTTCGTGGCCCTGCATGTGGATGGCCAACAGGTACCGGCACGCCCCTTACAACCTAACTTTGGAACGGACAATTACATCCGGAGCTATCTGAACCTCTTCACAGCAACCGGCCAAATCAACCAAGACGAGGGAAATATGATCAGTCGAGACGATTTCGGCAAAGGATACACATTGTTCTGTTTCGATCTGACCCCCACCTTAGACAACGATCATCAACTGAGTCTCGTCAAGAAAGGCAACTTACGCTTGGAACTGCATTTCGGGACACCTTTACCGAAAACCATCAATGTGATTTGCTACGCTGAGTTTGACAACATTATTCAAATCGATAAAAGCCGTAACGTCCTGTGTGACATTGCCACCTAACATGGATACAGACCAGCTACGCACCGTGCTGGAGAATGATCCAGGGACACGCATGGTCTTTCAAGGAGTGTTCGGCCGAGACGTGTTCCCATTAGACCGTGTGTATCCCGCTGCTTACGTGCTGAATACAGACCCGATGGATCGACCCGGTCAACACTGGGTGGCCGTGTACTTGACAGAAGAGCAGGGCGAATACTTTGACCCGTACGGCCTACCACCCCTGCATTCCGATTTAACAGACTTCGTGGATCAAGGCACAGAGACGTGGTGTTGGAATACCAAAACGTTGCAAAGCCTGACCAGTAGTGTGTGCGGACAATATTGCTTGTTTTACCTGTACCATCGATGTCGGGGACATTCCATGCAGACGATCGTCCACATGTTTGATGAGTACCCCAAGGCCGAGGACCGAGATGTACTCGTATATGACTGGGCTGCCGTTCATTTCAATGTACAAGTCCCGTTCTGGGCTTAAATTTTTTCACGTAAAGCCCCCTGTTCCGGGCTTCAGTTTTTTCACGTGGTTGTTCTCACGTTGTTGTTGTTCACTGAATAAAAAAATGAGATCTCAAAAATCTGTCTTGCGTGTTTTCTGTGTGAGTATGAATGCCCCATGTGGGACATGTGGGGATTCAGTCCATGAATGGGTTGAGAAAATAGCCAATCAATGGCCTATTATGGGATCAAATATAATCCATCAATGCCTAGAAAACAATGCAAGTGCACTGCAGTAAAATAGAGAGCCAATGAAATCAGCCCACAGACCAAGTGCATGTTTTGGTCTAGGTTAAGAGTGGGCATTCCAACATTTGACGAGAAGTTACAAGTTACAAGAGCAACAGGTGGAGTGAAGTGAGGTTCGAGGTGTAGGTAAAGACCAGGAAGACGGCGAGTGGAGACTCGCCCAACACCTATAGATTAAGTTTAATATATTTATTAAGTTTTTTTCGTGCCAATACGGTTCTGTGAAAAACTGAGGGTTCCCCACTGGCCATTTCACATAGGGAAATAGATGGTAATATTGTCGGAGACCCTCCTCTATACATGGATGCTTCGAAAGAATGGATAAACGCTAGGCTAAGGAAAAATTGGAACTCTTCTGTGTTCGAAGGTAGTTTTAGTGAAACCGGAAGTGACGTCACACCCACTTGCGCAGAACCCGCACCACCAAACCACAACCATGGACCCATATGGGGTTGAGTACACCAAACACACACCCATGTGTATATTTCTATACTACGGCCAGACTGCGCATGCGCAGACTCTTGAACACGGACGACACACTAGTCCAGGCGGCTTCCCCTTCGCGAGAGCTTCAAAATAAAACCTCATACGACTCCATCGGACCCATAGTGGCCCATGTGAGCCCCACAATGTCTATTTCCATACCCTTTTCCCACAATTCCCTGTCTGCGCATGCGCGGACGACACACTAGTCCAGGCGGATGCGCCCTCACATAGGCTTCACATGGATACCTCACTCGACCCCATCGGCCCACTAGAGGCTCCCCTAGATCCCAAAACGTCTATTTTCATACCCTTGGTCTACTGCGCATGCGCAGAATGACGTCAGTTCCACGTGTCACCCATCCCGTCGGATGCGCCTTCACGAATGCTTCACATGGATACCTCATACGACTCCATAGGACCCATAGTGGCCCATGTCGACCCCAAAACGTCTATTTCCATACCCTTTTCCCACAATTCCCTGTATGCGCATGCGCAGACTGTTGACAACGGCCGAGACACTAGCCCAGACGGATGCCCCCTCATGTGCGCTTCACATTGATACCTCATACGACTCCATAGGACCAATAGTGGCCCACCTCGACCCCAAAACGTATATTTCCATACCCTTGGTCTACAGCGCATGCGCAGAATGACGCTATTCCAACCCCAGACCCACTTCATCGGATGCCCCTTCACGAATGCTTCACATGGATACCTCACTCAACTCCATCGGACCATTAGTGGCTGCCCTAGATCCCAAAACGTCTATTTGCATACCCTTTTCCCACAATTCCCTGTTTGCGCATGCGCAGACTGTTGACAACGGCCAAGACACTAGCCCAGGCGGATGCCCCCTCATGTGTGCTTCACAATGATACCTCATACGACTCTATCGGCCCATTAGGGGCTCACCTAGACCCAAAAACGTCTATTTTCATACCCTTGGTCTACTGCGCATGCGCAGAATGCCGATATTTCAACCCCACACCCAGTCCATCAGATGCCTCCTCACATAGGTTTCACATTAATACCTCACTCGACTCAATCGGCCCAATAGTGGCTCCCCTAGATCCCAAAACGTCTATTTCCGTACCCTTGGTCTACCGCGCATGTGCAGAATGACATATTTCAACCCCGCACCCAGCCCATCAGATGCCCCTTTACGAATGCTTCACATTGATACCTCACTCAACCCCATCGGACCATTAGTGGCTCCCCTAGACCCCTAAACGTCTATTTCCATACCCTTGGTCCACCGCGCATGCGCAGAATGACGCTATTTCAACCCCGCACCCAGCCCATCAGATGCCCCTTTACGAATGCTTCACTTTGATACCTCACTCGACCCAATCGGACCATGCAGCGTATTTGAATTCTGGGACTGCTTTTTCTCCGCGGAGGCGACCGCATCACCGCCAGACATGACCGCATCACCGCGGAGGAATACAAGGTCAAAGGTTAACCGAACTATAGTGGTCAAAACTTGGCACACAGCCAATGCTGATGTAATCCATAACATGTCAGTACATGCCTTGAGCTGGTGGCGCCCCCTGTCGGATTCTTTAGGGAAATCACGAGTTACCCCTCAAGTTTAAGTGCAAAGAGGTCAATACGACTTTTTTTCACGGGACAATACTACTGACGTTAGTCACACTACCATGTATTTTTATGGAGATTAATGCACTCAAAGAGTCACTACACAACTAAGGGAATTAGTCTATTTTCTATTATCCATTGCAGTGACATGATTATGGCTATCATCTTACTAGAATAGACAGACATATTGTCAGGTAAGTCGATTCCTTTAACAGTATTTTTCGTTATTTTGGGATTACACTCTCTTAGAATAGCACAGATTATATACATCACTCTGTGCTATACTAAGAGAGCGTAATCTCACAATAACGAAAAATACTGTTATACGATCACTTTCTAAATGACGAAATATCTTCTTGTGAGCCCTTTAGTAATTCCGGGATAACGAAACCTGAAACAGTATTGTTGTCTATGTGTTTTGCTCCGTTTTAGAAATCTTCAGGCTATTTCATCAAATTTTGTCGAGGTATTCTGATGTTACTGGATTAATGTAGTATAAGATTTCCTTCTCGCTGATCTTACCATTGAGTGATAGATCTACAAGTGGGGACCGTAGTTACCAGTTACAAGTTGCTACCACTTTTTCTCTTGTACGTCTGCCAGTTTTATATCTTCAAAGTTATGTTAAGTAATAAGTTACTGGCAACGTAGCGGATTGTTGAATATTGTTGAGTTCTTTGACCATCTATGCTTAAGAGATTTATATTCAGATATAACATAAAATACATAGATATATTTTCCAACGGATGACTTGATAGGGCTATTACATCATCGTTCTGAAATATTTTACCTGATACCGCTTCAGCCGGTGCTAGGGACCGTGTGGATATGTCAGTCAATATTGTCCGCATGAACAGCTACATGCCTGTAATACAAATCATCAGAAGGATCACCTTTGGTTCTTTAGAATTATGCTATCAGTATATTTGTCTGTGGGGTCATATGACTTCTTGTCAGTAAACCGGCATCGTTTTCCCCCAATCTTTTAATAATACGTTTCATTCCATGAGTTTATAACATATATGTTTTGGTCCGATAGACCGAATTTTCCAGCAAATTTCACCAATTTTCCAATCGCATTGGTTTCAACTATAATAGGCTTAAATAATGTTCATCGCGAAATTAAGTATGACGAGTGAAACTGTTTATTATTAGACACGTGTGAATGAATATAGACTGATCTTTATCAATTTGTATGGACCTAATGAAGATACATAAAGCCCCGCATCCGCGACCGAGCGAAGCCTACCGTGTGCAACCAGGCTAAATTGAATTCATTGCCATAGAAAGGACTTCAAATTCCACTGAGCAGTTCCATTATTATTACGCATTCTGGTCAAATTAATTACCTAGAATCTGGAGTCAATATAGATGTGTTTTGTACGATATTTATAAAATTTATCTGTCAGTGTCCGCATTTTGTTTGCCTGCATGAATGCATAGGCTATCATTACAAGTAAGCATTTCCAACTTCAAGAAAATAACGAAGATCGATCTTCATTATTCCCAGATTCCTAGAGATATATGTTTTCTTCTTCCTATTACAGTCAACTTTATATTAGATCTAAAAACATAAATTATATGCTTTAATTGTCCTGAAGTCTGATGACGTAGGCCCCCTACATTCATGACAATAAAATACCACTTCTGTCCCTTGATGCAATGCAGGCCCCCAACATCCATGACAATTAAATGGCAGGTGGGGGTCGTTATACAATTCAATTAGCCTGTCACCTCCCTCATGTAACATGACATCAACTTAATTGACAGCGCCAGGTCCCTGGACTGGCACAGTCGGAAGAGCAAGCTTTAATTTGGTGTATCGGGTTACATATAGGACTTCACGCCTTGAGGCACATGTACCTTGCGTTGACAATGAACAATAAATTGGTTTCGTGTTACAAAAGCGATGTTAGATTTCTGGATAAGTGATCACGTGTCATGCAGATGAATGAATACAGAAGTCATCACATGATTAAAAGATATAATACGTCATCAGGGTTTGGGACCATTGGAATGAAACTATCACGACGTCTGAAGTGCTTTCTCCGCAAAGCAAAAACAACAGCAGGGAAGTCTTCGGTCTTCAATTTCACATTCCGGTTTTCTCGTGCAAAAAGTGAAGGCTTTATGCAAGAATTTCTTCCATTCACTCTAGATCTATATTCTATTTGCGTGCCACAATATGATCTGTTATGAAAGCAAATGTAAACGGTTGATAAGTTTGGGCGATATGAGAAAAGAAAAAGATATTCAAAGTTGTTGAATAATATTTTTTTATTAGAATTTATATTTGTTTTATATATTTTTCTGTGCTACCGGTAAAAGTATCTTGCACCCTTCTCGTTTATTATCACATTAGACAAATTTTTAGTATTATCTAAATATTTCGGAATAATGTTGAACTAATTTCATGTTTATTTTTTATTTCAGATTATCCCGAGAGACTCATTTTTCAATGTTGTCTTTGTCCTGCCTGTTATTTAAATTGAGCCGTCGTCCATTAGAGAATATCCGCGTCCATAATCCAAAGACCTATTCCATATTCCATATAACAGTATTAGCGCCAAATTCAAAAAGACAATCATAGTATACATAAACATAGGCTTGTTTCCTGCAAGAGAGAAGCGGTCAACAGTTTTCAATGATGCCGACAAGACATCATGATGTCCCAAAAATATCAAATCCGTATCGCTGATCAGTATTTGGCATAGAGAAAGCTCTGTGCTCATGCACTAATCTTTCCACTTGCCCGGTTGTCGGCATGATCGTTCAACATGCAGTTGCTCAGATTCAAGATTCAAGATTCAAGAATTTTATTGTACGAGACACTCAATGCTGAGCAGAGTACAACGAATAACATAACATTGCCAACAATTAAAGTTTAAATTTCAACAATGAAGTATACATAACAAAGGATATATATACATATAGCTATATCATGGTATTGGTATAAAGGGCGCTGTAAATAGCCTTTACAAGCAGGGATTTGTTTTTTAACACATCCCCTGCTACCATCATTGACCATGGCTACTACTATATTCTGACTGCAGCCTCATATCTAATGTCTATTTGCGAACCAATTATGAACAGATTTACATATCATATTAATGAAAGAAGCATCTGTTGAAGACATAAGAAATATAAATTTGTCTCTATCAGATAAGTTGTCAAACACAGAATAAGTAGCCCTAATCTGTGAGAATAACACAGCTCTATCGGCACTGTGTAGGGAACATGACAACACAAAGTGCATTTCGTCCTCAACAAGATTGCAGGCACTGCATAGACGCTGCTCGACAGGAATGGACGGCTTTGCATGTCGACCTACCTCGATTTTTAATTTATGGTTGCTAAGTCTACGTTTCGTGATAGATATGGTTCGAATTTTATTTTCTCTTTGAATAACCGATAAGTTCTCATTTTGTTGTTTGAGTGCGCATTATTCGTGTTATCCTGGAGTGACACTTTGAAACAATTATCGAAGAAGGAATCAAGGGATAACTTGATTGACTGGCACTGTGTGTTGTCAATATTAATATTAAGTTTGTCACGCAAAAAACATTTCAGTTTGTAGAGCCAACCAACTTTCTTATCACATAATACTTTTTGCTCCTGCAGAGCATGATAGGTCAGCCTATCCGTACATTTGGTTAAGTAATGATAATATTTAGTTGCTCGCAGGACCATGTCATGTAATAGTGGGTATAGACCAAGTTCTGCACGAACTCCCCAATTATGCGTACCTTTGTCTACCTGAATCAATCTCTTGTGAAATTTGTTTTATACTCGTTCAAATGGAGTAGTGTCAATATTTTTGCATTGGAGACTATCTATTCCCCATACTTCGGATCCATATAACAATACTGGTTTGACTAAAGTATGATACAAGTGGCAGCCAGTCTTGATTGGGATATCTTTGCCCTGCATATTGGATAGTAAGGAGTAAGCTGCTCTCAAACCTTTGTTGCTTAGGTGTTCTATATGTTGCCTGAAGTGGCCAGTCCTCGTAAAGAGGACCCCCAGATATTGATACTGATTGACCACTTCTAGTTGGTGGACACCCAGGGACCAGTGTTGTTTAATTGTTTGTGGACCTTGTCTAAAGATTATAATTCTTGTTTTGTCCAGGTTAACTGTGAGGTTATTTTCTTCGCAAAAAATCTGAAGTTTGTCCAGACAATTCTGTAAGCCAGCCGGGGATTCTGATAGGAGTAGGAGGTCATCGGCGAATAAGAGATGGGATAACATAACGTTGTTCAGGTTAACAGGAGCACAATTACTATCAAATTTATCAAGAATGTCATCAATGAAAATGTTAAACAGTGTAGGTGACAAGCTACAGCCCTGTTTAACACCCATGTAAGTAGGGAATTGTGAAGAAATTTCGTTATTAATTTTGATCGAGTAGCACAAGTCACTATATAATGAAGCAACAAGTTGAAGAACTTGACCCTTGATGCCTTTTTTCTTCATCTTATAAAGCAAAATTTGTCTATCGACAGTGTCAAACGCTTTGCGGAAGTCGACAAAGCAGGAATATAGAGGCTTTTTGCGATGCCGATATTTTTCTACCAAAGTTCTCAGAGTGAAAATGTGATCGGTAGACCGATATCCTGGCCTAAACCCGGTTTGGTTAGGACTAGACGATACAAACTTTGGAGATTTTTAAAATAATTTCTAATGCCAGGGGAATATTTTTGATGACGAATAATTGCACAGACAGAGTTTGAAATATATTGTGAGTTTCGACAGCTAATGTGTTATATTTACTGATAAATCCACGAAAACCCCGTTCCCTCGTATGTGAATCAGACAGTAACTGCATGCCTTCGCCCAACTACTGCCCACGAATTAAGGTAAGTAATAAATAAATCATTGTAAGAGGTCATGCAGGGACACGTGGCCGACTGGATTCTTTCTTTCATTCCTGGCACGTTACCATACGAAGACAGTGATGGATATTGAGAGTATTAAGTCAACAACAATGTGAATTAAGTCTATGGAGATTGGCCTTCGCCATATGCTACGCGTGTCGGTGGCTTGCTCGTCGACCGGCATGTCATACTTAATTCAATTCAATTATGACGTCACACACACGAAAACATGGCGACCGTAAATTTCGCTGCATTAGCACTTTAAACACACCATGCAGTTATTATTTCAAGGGCCGAGTATCACTACGAGCGTAGTGTGCAAGACCTTTGACGTAAAGTTTCTTGTCTAATTCCACTTAACCCGGGGCTAGGGGCCGCGTCAACCCATGTACTTCAAGATCCTCATGGTGTTCATATGATTAAAGCGTGAGGAATCCGAAGAAGCGTTTCAAGTTTATCGCGCGCGCCGACACATATAATTCGCGCGAACAATGGAGGTATGAACCCTAGGGGTTCAGGCAGATTTTGCTGAAACGCAATCGACATTTTCTCGCAAGGAACGCATTTTCCGAATTTCAGAGGAATCCGAAAAAGCGTTTCAGGGTCATCGCTTGCGAAGAATTCGCACGGACAGGCACGGACAACCACGGGCATCCACAGAAAGATGAAACGAATCCTCCGCGTTGCGGCGGGGGACAGGAATACAACAGTGACTCTGGACAAGCTACTGGCCGAAGGAACAACAGAAATAATGATAAAGTAGAGAATTACGTAGAATTACGTAGAAAGCGCAACACCAATCGACATCTCGTGGCAAGGAACCCATTTGCAAAATTTCAGAAGAATTCGAAGAAGCGTTTCAAGTTTATCGCGTGCGACGGCATATATAATGACGGTATGAACCCTAGGGGCGCCACATTCAGGTAGATTTTACTGGAACTCAATCGACATCTCCTCGCAAGGAATGCATATGCCGAATTTAGGAGGAATCCGAAAAAGCGTTTCAAAGTCATTGCTTGCGAAGAATTTGCTCGGACAGGCACGGACAACCAAGGGCATCCACAGAAAGATTGAACGAAACCTCCGCGTTGCGGCGGGGGGCAATACAATAGTGGCTGTGAACAAAGGGTCTGGCTAATGGCCGAAGGAACAACAGATACTGTTCAATATATACTTTCATTTCATAGCATTTATTTGTTTCCTATTGTATCTTTTTAAATGCATCTCGGCATTAATTATTAGACCCATGTTTTTGTGTCGCCTGTTATTGTCTCAACGCATTTGAGACACCGTTAGTATTTGCTATACAGGCACAAAGTCCGCCAATCTAGGTTCCCTAAAAGGAATTGAATAGATCGGAAATCTGGTTTTGATATTTGGAAATCAAGTTGAAATCAAAGAGAAACTGAGCTTCTACAATTTTTTTTAATTTAGCTCTGTAAATAATTGTGTAAATTCTTCTACAGGAGTTGCTTGTAATAATAATTTCTTTGTATAAGCCTTGACTATATACTCGATTTGTGAGTGAGTGAGCCAGTGAGTGAGTAGTAGGGTTGTGAATTTCTGGAAGTATTTTCGTGACTTTTCTTGGAGGTGCATTCCTTTAATTAGGCTGGTCTCCTTCCTTTTAGATTTTCATGGAGATGCAGACTTCCATTCCTATTGTTGGGGTCCTTAGCATATCGTTCTGTATATTCAAACAATAACAGATATCTTTGTGTATCAAATAAGATATTGTAATGCTGTCGATATCTACAGGCGTGGTTGGCATCACAAAGATAGAACAAACCACGGAAAATCACCAGATCTACGGTTATTTCGCAGACCAGTGAAGAAATACATCAACTGTAAATATCAGCAACGCTGTAACCAAAATAAAACAAGGCATGACGTCACGATCAGGACGTCACAAACTAGAGCCTGTTACAAGTTACTGTTACAAGTATAAAACTGTTTTACAAGATTTTGAGTCCCATCAAAAGGCATCAGAGCAATGTAATTTAAACAAGCAAAATTAAGTCTTATAAATCCAGTCGTATCGGAGCGTTAATCAATCTTCCAGAGCAAGTCTCTTTGGTTCCTCAAATAGGTTTGACAAGTCGCGCCACTGTGGTCCAACTTGCTACCTGTAGATACAGACTTGTCTCCTGGACTGGAACTTCCTTGGAGTTTCACCCTAGCCCATCATAACAACAAAATGAGCCTTCCATTGAGATTGGAGCTTTGAGCAGCGAGCCTTGGTCTTAGCAGTGTGCCGAACATATACCAAATCACGTAGGTTCTGCTGAATCTCTCATCTAACCCGTTTGAGAATGAGTGGTATGGGGTTGTCCTTGTTTTCGCGATTGTCAGTAAGTCACGAAGCCTCTGAAAGAGGTTGCTGTCAAAATTTCGACCGTGGTCTGTGTGAAGCTCTAGTGGTAACGCGAACCGTGGAATAAACTCATGAATTATAGAGTCCTGATCGTAGTTTCTGCTGTCTGGTCTGGTAGCCCACGAGCCTCTGTCCATTTGGTGAATTGTTCTGTAATAATCAATACATATTTGTTCCAACACTTTGACAGTGGAAAAGGTCCAAGAATATCCAAGTTAACCGTATCCATTGGGGCACCACAACGACACTGTTGTAAGATAGCCATACCAGGACGATATTCTTGAACACTGACGTTCCCCGCCATCGGGATTCTCCCATTGATAATACAGCAGGCCTTCAATCATCACTATCTGTTGGAAACAGAGCCAGAAATGTCTCAGTGAAGCCTGCTTCTTTTCTGCCGGCGAGCCTTCCATAACCCATCTCTCAAGATCACACGATCCGGATCTGTAGTTCTTCATTTGAGTAACTGAGAAGCCAGTTGCTTGTCACAGAGGACGCTGTCGCATTGAAGGATGGCAGTCTATGGATGGTCAATCGTGAGATGTCATCGATATCTTGCTCAAAACGTTCCCATTCCTTGCTCAGTTTTTAGCAATGGTCGCATCCGCCACAAGGGAGTTGTAATGGATCGATCCCAGCTTAATAACAGTCACAGGCTTGGTAAACCGAGACTGGATAGAACGTCTGCTTTATTGTGCTTATTACTGGCCTAACCCTACCTGTCCTGGGGGGGGGGCCCTACCAAACTTTCTGCGCTATCTCCGGAACGACAAACAATCGAGAGCTGAAACTCCTTGACTTTATAGCTTATCATATTGGGGTCAGTTTGAGCCTATTTGCATAACCCCCCGAGCAGAGGATCATAGGTAAATTCAAGATGGCGGCCACGTGGGGTACCAGAAAAATGATGTTTTTGTCATATTTCTTCAAAATTTCTGCTTTTCCGTGATGAGAAGTGGGCAAAAACTATTTTATTTCATATCACATTAATTTTTACTAATTTACCATGCAGTTTTTGCGCAAAAATTGCATAAATAAACAATTCGGAAAATCCGACCGAAAAATCGACCAAAAAATGCCGTTTTTGAAAATGACGTCACTGTGACGTCATCAAAGCGGCCATCTTGGATTTTTTTACATTTTCTGGTAGAGCTTGACCCTAGGGTATAGTGTGGTAAGTTTCAGTCCCCTAGCTCAAGGAGTAAGAAAAATAATTAGGGGGGGGGGCATTTCGGCCCCCCCCCCCTCAGGCCTGGACAGGTCCCAAAAAGCCCAGGCCAGATAGGGTTAAGTTTTCTAACCAGCGAGCTAGCTGGCCGTGTGGTGATTTGAAGCCAGGTCAGGCTGCTGTGCTCTGTTCTAAGGATGAGCTTCTGCCCCAAGATATACAACCGTGAAGCTAACGTTGGCATGAAATTCGCATCTGGTGAGAAAATAACGTTCCTGTGCAGAACCCAGACATTTGCTAGCGTAAGCCATCATCTTTTTCTCTCCCTTCTGTGCTTGTGACAGAACTGCCCCAATAGCATAGTTTGACGCATCTGTATCCCGGATACATGTTCCACTTGACATGGGGTATGGTAATATCGGGGCTGATGTGAGACACCCCCTTAGGTTTTTGAATGCCTCGTCTTGTTCAGCTGTCTTGTTCCGACACGTTAAGAGCGACCGATGTAACTTTGTGGTCTGTATGACTGTTCCTTATAACTTTATCACCGATATCACTGTTCCTTGGATAATCAAGTCACCATGCTTGGACAAGATGGTAGCATCTACCTCCTTGGGGAAATCCAGGCCTATGAGCGCTTGGTCCCTGATTGGTGCTATATAAACATGCCATTTCCGAGTCCTCTCCGTCAAACGGAGTGTCACAGTGACTCCTCCTTTTGCACCCATTTCTGACCAATCATCGGTATTATACAACTTAAGGGGCTATAAATTCTGCAGCGATAATTGGCTTCTCTAGCTAGTTCCTCAGAAATCATAGTGGCATGATTACCCGTATCAACCAGAGCTTCCGCTTCTGTACCGTTGATGTTGACAGGAATGACAAGTACTGTTCATTGATCTAGTTAAACGTCCCATAGTGATAGTTGGTTTGGGGTTCTTGTTGTCGGTCCTCGATTTGATGTTTAGGCTGCTATCCCTGCTCCGTTCGGGTGTTGAGACATCCGGGCTACAAGATCTCGCCCGTCAGGCGGGGAGTTTTGGACACCATTGTCTAAACTGACGCTCACATCAGCAAATATAACAGACAACACTCTCCGTCTCTACTTTGGAATCTGGTCCCTCAGCTGAACTGCTAGACTGCCGAGTAATAAAGTGCTGAAATTTTGGCCAACAACTATTCGATTCAGTTAGTCCGGCAGCCAAACCCCAGTTTAAGCCTTGACGTGGAAATGGAGTCCACCTAACGTTTTTTGATGGATTATGTATCTGCAAAGTGTGCAGATTCAGAATCTGGATGATGCCAGCTTGGCATCCTTGGGGAAATTAAAATATCCAAGATGGCCGCCAGCATATGCAACCTGACCGTGGTGTATCGCTCAGATTGATCGATATATGGAATTGAGCTATATATTTTTGGTCTAAGAGTTTTTATTGCTCAAGAAATTGTGTGGGATAGATTTATTAGTACTTCATACCACTTATGAGTAAGAAAATGGACAACAAAGATGTCCGACACACACAATACCATACTGTTATGGCTATATTCAACATAGTCACAACAGTATCATGTTGAAGGCAATATGATGGTTAAACAGACGGCTATATAGAACATATACAACATAACAATGGATTTAGTGTCGATGACAATATAGTGACTACATTAATGGGTAGGCACAACATAACACTGGATAGTACCGATGAAAATATAGTCGTTAAACAGACACGCTATATACAACATAACACTGGTTTTACTGTTGATGACAAAATAGTGGAAAAACAGACAGGTATATACAACAGAACACTGGCTTACCTCTCTCTGGCAATACAGTGGTCAAACAGATGGCTATATACAACATAACACCGGCTTTTCTGGCGATGGCAATACACTTTTAATGGCTAAACAAATTGGTAGTCATAAAACTGGCTTCAGTGTCAACAATATAGTGGTTATTCAAATGGCTATATACAAGAAAATAGTGTCGACCACAATATACTGGTTACAGAAATGGACCACTTCAACTTTTATCTGGATACCTGATGTTTCAATAGGTAAATGAATGGCAGACGAATCAATGGAAATTGATTCATTGACGTAGTACGTAACCGCAATCGTCGAAATGTACATGAAGCGAGGTAACTGTTCATCAAGCTATACTGTATCCTGTTCAATTGTGTCATCATTGTAATCCTCATCTGCTTCATCGTCGTCCCCATCAGCCTCTGTAGTCCATTGATTCTGACAATTTTCAGTTTTATGACAACTGCAAAATACCGTACACGAGAGTTTAGCGCTACTACACCTACATCTTCCTGATGAGCAAGTATTCTCAGTGGCACAACCACAGTGGATCATCTCCAGGATCATCGCAGGTGCAGGTTGTGTCTTGGATGGCATGGTTACTGCTGAGAGAGACTTTGTTAATTCATCCTTGAGCCATCCATGCTCGGTTGCTTTCATTTCCGGTGGGTCTTGTTCGAGAGCAGCTTTCCAAATACATGCTTGGAAATGAGCACGTTTCACATTCTCCACAAAGGCTTCTGTAGTTGGGGGAAGTGATTTTAGTTTAGGTGTTGTGGTCATTTTTCGCTTTGCCGTTCTGACCAGCCACATTTGATATCGAACGTCAGACATATTACCAAGACACTTTGTCCCATAACATGCCGCAACAAATGTAGTAGATATGGCAATGACCTCATTTATGTCTGCCTCAGGGTCACCTAGCTTTGGAAGAACATGTCCCTTCGAAAGTGCTTTCAGTACTGTTGCTTTACCCAGGCCCCACAAATACGCCACTGTGTCACAACCAGAGAGAGCATGAGCGGCCAACAAATGGGGGACAATATTAGAATGCTTCTTTGCTGTTGTCCCTATGTCAATCAAGGCACGCTTTGAGCTGGTGCCTTCCATTAAAACAATAGAGTTTATCTCGCTATGGTGGTAATGATGTACAAGCAAGACAAAAACATCGGTGTCGTCAGAGATAACTTTGATGGATTGTTTTCCTTGTTTTGCAAGGACCACCATTTGCTGGACCATTACTACATCAGCCTCTTCGTGGCTTGTCTTCATGTCATGACGAGTTATCACGGTACCTTTGTATATTTCGCTAGGAACAGGGTTACTTCCAGTCACCACAAGTCGGAAGTTGTATCTGTCAGAGGTCTCTTGGCGATCCTTCACCTTTTCAAGCAGCTGCTGGCAAATCAAATCAATTAACTGAATCTTGTTCCCAGTTACATTAAGAACTACTTGCTGAGGAGGGGGGGGGGGCTGTAGATGATCTCAGCTTATGAAGCCTGCTCGCTTGTGAACCAGCTCGACCAGTTCTTGTGGTACCCTTGATGCTATATTCATAGTACCGATCGAATACAAGGTAGACATCTCCGTGGCATAGTTTACTCAGAACGTAGTTCACAAATCCATCAACAAAATGTTGAACCGTGCCCTGTGATGGCCACTGAATGATCCAGAGAATGGCACATCCGTCAATAATAGTGACTTCTGGGGTCTGGAGTGTTCGAGATGATTGCTCGACTTGAAGTTTTTTCTTCAGGGTGGACTTGGTTTTTGTTATCCTCATGTCACCATTGTCTTCAAACATTGCCGTTGGCAAAGGGGCCAACTCAAACAAGAAAACAGCTTTCAGATTAATGTCGCGTGTGGCCATCAACCCCATGACTCTGTGTCAAAAGTGGCTCCGGAACCAACTTTGACACGTTTTCGACTCACCGACATCGTTGTAACCCTGTTGACCAATGGCTCATTGAAACCACCAGGCCAACCGGATTCATATTCAACCATTTGCTTCCTCCCGATATCAGTAGCTTTGTCAACATTCACAGACTCGGCACAAATCCTACCAGATATTATGTTGATCATACCGTCATCAGTTAAGTTTTCATCAGAATTTAGTGGATCGATGCAAGTTTGAAGTTTTTCTCTGATTGATTGCCTGTCTTTCAAATCGGAATTCTTTCGAGCTGGTATTTCTTCCTTGTGGCGAATGACCTGCTGAGATTCAGTATTCACATCTGTCATGTCAACCACGTCTTTGATGAGACGGCTGCAGGTGTGTAGACTGAGGGCCCACTTTTTCATTGCCGAAGGATTAAGAGTTATTCCCACAAGCCCACCCGGTCCGTGCCCATACCTCATAAAGGTCGTCTCAATGAACATGTCTGACCACATGCCATTCCACAAGCCAGGTTTGTGGCGCATTACATGTTCACCTTTGAGAAAGCTGACCAAGACATCTGCTGGCAGGCGCTCCATTGCGCGAAGGTAGTACAATCCATAACGGGCATAGTTTATATGTCCCGCAGCAAAGAAGTATGGCATCATGGAACTCACGGCCAACAAGTGTAATGGCCAATCAGCTTCGCGTTCAGCTCTTACAAATAGCATCATTATGAACACTGGTTTTATCAGATTATCAATCCAGTGTTTTGCTGTTCTACTGGCAGCAGCCTTACGTTCCAGTAAGCTCATCAACTCATCAGGCGATGGATATCTTCTAATGTGTTTCGCAAAATTTCCTCAGTGACTATTCGAAGTGCCCGAACATTCTGTGGGAATTTCTTGCCGGATAACATACGAATCACTCCCCCAAATGTGGATTCCATCACCTCTTTCAGTCCACTGTCTGCCATCAACACACCGACACACCCAACACAACTCATGAGCATGTGCATTCCCCCAAGTCGAGGAATGAATTCGCAAAACAGCTCACGATGTACCCACATTACATCAACCGCGACACGATAAAGCTGTTGATCTGCTGTAAATACCGTGTATAGTTGTCCTGTCTGTCTTGTGAGGTTTTGAGCGTCTACCATGGCAGTCATCATCGTAGATGGGTCAGAAGGCAACATATCTATGAGTGGTTTGTAAACTACTTTTGTTGCCGGTTGTAAAGCATGTCCTTGTTCACGGCTCATACTCGTGTTATATCCACCAAACTCAGTGGGAGAAGGATGAGAAACTACACTCTTTAAAAAGTCGAAATCTACATTGTTGGCTCGCTGTAATGATACTTGTTGTAGTGCAAGGACTTTTAAGGAGACTACAGAACGCCTAATTTCTTGTTCGGGCATCTCTGGTTTCTTTGGGCCATTATAGCATTGTATGGGGACATCTTTCATTTCAGTTTTCATTTCATCCTTCTTAATGCGTCTCATTGTACTTTCGCACACGTCAACATTCTCACTGGGTTGCGACTGTATTAACAGCACAGCCAAAGCATGCGTTGAACGTCAACCATTTTGAGAAGATATGTTGGCATCAAAGTTATCTACAACCACTTGAACTAGCCCAATATCAGAATCTGATATTGCACTGGCGGCATGACTTTCAAGAGATGATTTGGCCGCAGAAGACTTGAATCGCAAGACTTCGTCATACGAGCACGTAACACCAAAGTCATAAAAGTGTTCTATTACAGATTTTTCTCTAACCATAACCCCCAGACCTATTTGGAGACCAGTTGGCCTTCCGGTTATTACACCGGTAATGATGTTGCCAATCAAAATGGCTGGCAAAGTAGAATTTAATCTGTCGGATACATTCGACAGTACAGACAACAAAGTAGAACTGACTTCTTCTGATGCAACGTTTTTATCAATCCTTGTCTGATACAAATATTGATCAGAATTCAGTTTTCTGCATTCACTTGCAATTGTTTTGCCAAGTACAGCTGCTGAATTATCGTCTTCGTCGTCAACGACTATACGCAGCAGTTCCGAACCTTTTCTTCGAAACATGATGATATTGGCGAGCCCAGAGGATGAAAATATCAAAATATCTTCACCGAAGCGTTCTGACAACTTCAGAACAAGACTGCGACGGGACACTAGCCCACCTCCATATGACTGATACAGATTGAAAACATCCACAGATGTCAAAACACGGGATTTGTCAGATATCATTTCGTCTATGACAGACTGAAAGGCCGAATCTATACCTTCAGAATCCTGACCTTTTTTCGTTGCAAATTGTACTGAGCGGGGTGCCATAAATTTGCTTTTGCAATCATCATGGTAACGTGCATCGGCAGCATGAAGATCACTCAATGCCCCATGCAATCGTACTTTAACCTGTCGGGCGATCTCGTTATTACGTTTTTCACAAACTTCCAAGATACATTCTTTGAATGATCTTGTGCCGGAACCACGATCGTCAGTTCTACATAACCGAACCGTACGCCAACGGTCTGGGTGTCGAGGATCAATGTCCATGATGCACAATTCTCCACAAAAGATACAATTTTCAAGGAAAGAAAATGATGCATGTTCAGATCTGCGACTTCGAAATGGTGGCGGTGATTTAGATTGTTCAATGGTCTTTCCCTGTCGTTTCAAATATCTATCAATGTGTGCCGATGATGTGTAGGATGAGACGCAGTTTCGATGACATTTAATTGTCAAGTTATTGTCTTCGTCCAACTAACGTTGGAGATCAAGATGTAGGCCATCACCCCTACGCTTACTGGATCCTATGATCTTAGCAATCCGCTCTACTCCTGAGGTTGCCAGAGGCTTATCTATTCCGCATTTGAAAAAGCATTCAGCCATGGTTAATCTCGTGGTAGAAAGGACAAATTTACAGTATTTAGCAACCAAGTATACATGTAGATGGCGCTGTTTTCTGAAGTTTATGTGCAGTGAACAGATGACGCTGTGTATCATAGGAGGTATATACGGGTAAGTGGAACTGCGAAGCTCAAGCGAATAAGATCAATGTGTCATATATATCAGCATTTTGAAAGCCATGGGTGATTGAGGTAAACAATAAATTCAACGCTTCATATTTCAAAGAGACGGGCATATTTTAGCCCTATCTGGCCTGGGCATTTTGAGGCCTGTCCAGGCATGGGGGGGGGGGGGCGAAATGCTCTCCCCACCAATTTTTTTCCTTACCTCTTCAGCTAGGGGGCTGAAACTTACCACACTATAGCTTTGTGTCAATCTCTACAGAAAATGCAACAAAAAAAAACCAAGATGGCCATTTTGATGACGTCACAGTGACGTCATTTTCCAAAACGACATTTCCGGACTATTTTTTGGTCAGATTTTCCGATTTCTTTATTTTTGCACCTTCTCCGCCAAAACTGCACGATCAATTAGTAATATTAATGTGCTGTGAAATAGTTTTTGCTCACTTTTCATCGCTGGAAAGCAGAAATTTTGAAGAAATATGACCAAATCTTCACTTTTCTGGTAACCCCACGTGGGCGTCATCTTGAACTTACCCATAATACCCTGCTCCGGGGGTTATGGAAATAGGCTCAAAATGACCCCAATATGACAAACAGTAAAGTCACGAAGTTTCAGCGATCCGTTTTTTGTCGTTCCGGAGATAGCACAGAAAGTTTGGTAGGGGGAGCAATTTTGCCTCTCCCCCCCCCCCCCCACGCCAAGTAGGATTAAGGGTCAACGGCAGCCATCTTAACTAATTTTTCCTCTTTTTCTTGTTTTCGCCTGATTAAATTTATCCCAACTTTATAGTCAAATATATCACAATCAGTGATCGAGATCTTCCATGCGACAATTCAGCATGACATAATAACCAGGAAATGCCTCATGGCGGCCATCTTGGATATTTCGATTTCCCCAAGGATGCCAAGGTGGCATCATCCGGTTTCGTGATCAGCACATCAAAAAGATATAGAAACCATAAAAAAACATTAGGTGGACTATATTTCCAGGTTTTTCGACCTGCTGCCGGACTAAGTCCCCAGATGATATCCCGGGTGGATAAGTTCACTGTATGAAATTGGGATGTTGGCGAGATTATCAACAAATTTGCCAATATGTAATATGGCAAAGTTTACCATGAATACCATCGTATACAATAGAAATAATGACAGAATATTCAATGAATTCCACTGTCTGCAATTGGGAGATGCCAGTAGAATTATCAATAAACTACGCAGTATACAATAAAATATTGGCAGAATTTACCATGAATGTAACTCGACGCAATAGAAATAGTGCCAGTTTTCAGTATGCTGTAAAACTAATGGTAGATTTTACCACCAATGGCACTGCATACAATAGAAATTATGTCAGAATATTCAATGAATTTCTCTGTATTCAGTTAGGAGTATTACATCAATCACAATATGATAAAAAAACACACACATACACAGCATGTCAAGATGCAATAACTAGCGAAATAAATATCACAGTCTGTAACAGCCAAACTATGACGTTACAACAGTTAATGAAATAAACTATAGAAAACAAACACGACAATCGCACCACAACTGTGTGCATATGACAGCTTAGCAGGAAATAAGTTACTTTTATTTCACCAATAAACAATAACAGCAATTTTCTACAATTACTGCAATAGAATATCTTCACCACTTTCAGTTCTTTGGAAGAAATAAAAAAAGAAATGTTGTTGTTGCTGATTTACAGAGCGCATCGGGAAGGGGGTCGGGGGATAGTTTACTCAAATCCTAATTTTCTGTCAGTAAAATATGTTTTATGTACCAGAGTCTATAACTTCTGGAAAACTATCAGTAAGATGACAATGGGATAATTTCACTGAATTACTTCAATCAAAATCCAATAATTGGAACGTGGGTTGGAAGCTTATATTCCTCCTGCATAGACAAATATCCAACAGAATGAAATGAAATTTTATACGAGAATAAAAACCAGTATTATCTTTATTCTGTGCTATCCAATTTCTGCTTTGGTGGTGAACTTGGAGAATAAATGAAGCAGACGACATCCGTCAATACACAATTGAAAAAGCTATCGACCACTTCAAATGCTTGGATTTCCATGAGGCAATTCAGATATTTGCTAAACATAGTATTTTCCGATGAGATGATTTTCTGACTATTTGTCAGAATTCGCGAAATTCAGTTTCCTTACCGTAAACATTTTCTGTCGAGCAATTTCTGACCGCACTGAACAGCGCGACACGACAAGGGAGCACTTATTGTTTTCCTTCACAATGCGGGTCACTGGCAAATGTTGCATGGGAAATCAACGTTAGCAGTAGATAACGACTGCTCCACAAACTTAATGATAGTGGATTTTTTCTTGGTGCGTGCATCATTTGTCTGAAATAACGGACTTACTAGTTAGTTTTATTGGTGCAGGGATATTCCTAAGAAACAAGCTTTATTTATACAACAAAATTGTCACCAGCAATGGAATAAAACTTGTCAAAATAATGAAATTCAAACACCCACGCTAATTCGTTACACAGATCGTAGCTCCGGTGTAGCCTTGTTCTATACTACGTGAGAACAACGCTACGGCTGCAAACCAATCACCAGATCGAGTTGTTGGGAAAGTGCCGTACGGGCAATATTTGCCGACCTGATTGACCATAACCAATAAAATAACTCGATTCCATGTCCACTTACCTTCCACCAAGCACCTTGTTTATGAGTGACTGTCCATTTTTAGCTTTGCAAGAAGTCTAAACTTGGGCGAGGGGCGGGTGGGGGTGGTAAAACTGTCCACATCGACGCTGTGCGTGTAGTATTTGGCGCGCGGTGTTGTGGGGCGAAATCGGCGTTCGGTGATGCGGACAGATCTAACCCCCTCGTCCGAGTTCAGATGTCTTGCAAAGCTAAACGTCGACAGTCACTCTTGAACAAGGTGTTTTATGAAAGGTAAGTGGACATAGAATACATTTATTTTATTGGTTATGGTTAACGGGTTCGGCAAATGTTGCCCGTCTGGCACTTTCCCAACAACTCCATCTGGTGATTGGTTTTCAGCCGTAGCGTTCTCACGTAGTATAGAACAAGGCTACACCGGAGCTACACAGATTGGCAAATATCCGGAGTAGCCCCCATGCGCTTCTGTGCATCCAAACTTGAAAAGTTCGGTTGGAAAATGATACAAAAATAATCCTGACAGGTTCTTCTTTATTCCATGGAAGTCTTTAGTCCAGGGATCATTTAGTTTTTAACGAAGACTAAAAAATGAAGTAAAATTGGTCGCTAATTGGTCACACTAGGCTAAGTACCCACCGTCGTACGTGTCTGTCTGTGCAAAGTTCCGTTTTTCTCTGGGTTAACCTTCGAGAGGAAAATCCACTTCTTGACACCAATGTAAGGCCGTCGATATCTGCAGGCGTGTTTGGCATAACAGGGATGGTCAAACCACAGAAATCACCAGATCTACGGTTTATTGCGCAGACCAGTGAAGAAATATATCATCAACGCTGGAGCTAACATACAACAAGGCATGATGTCACAATCAGGACGTCGAAAACTATAAACTGTTACAAATATAAAACTAGCGCCATTACAAGTAACAATACAATATGTTTGTTACACGACTCGTAAAATGGCACAAGTATGACCAACAGTATAGTTACTATGGTTGGTTGGTTGGTTGGTTGGTTTGATAGGGCACTCCATCGTATTACAATGGGCACAGGTCATACAGAGTATGCCGTGCAACCCGTTCCCCCACACCGCCCTACACATGCTCCCTCGTACCAATGACGCATAGCCATCGGTGGCGTCATCGGTAATTCCCCATTATATCTTTACATCTGTATCCATATCATCTAATGTTGATCAGGTCCCATACAGAGTATGCCGTGCAACCCGTTCCCCCACACCGCCCTACACATGCTCCCTCATAGCAATGACGCATAGCCATCGGTGGCGTCATCGGTAATTCCCCATTATATCTTTACATCTGTATCCATATCATCTAATGTTGATCAGGTCCCATACAGAGTATGCCGTGCAACCCGTTCCCCCACACCGCCCTACACATGCTCCCTCATAGCAATGACGCATAGCCATCGGTAATTCCCCATTATATCTTCTTTACATCTGTATCCATATCATCTAACCTTGATCAGGTCCCCAATCTTCCCTCTATTTCTCTTAATCATCTCTATATATTCACCAATTATTTCACCCATTTCTCTTCATTTTCCCCAATAAAATACCCCAATATTTCTAGTCATTTTGCCTATTTCCCGAAATCATAAATCCAGTGCCATGGAAATTTCACCCAGTATTTCTCATTTTCCTCAATGCAATATCCCACTATTTTCCCTTTAGAGTATGCCGTGCAACGCGTTCCCCCACGCCGCCCTACACATGCTCCCTCATACCAATGACGCATAGCCATCGGTAATTCCCCATTATATCTTCTCTACCTCTGTATCCATATCATCTAACCTTGATCAGGTCCCCAATCTTCCCTCTATTTCTCTTAATCATCTCTATATATTCACCAATTATTTCACTTCATTTTCCCCAATAAAATACCCCAATATTTCCCGTCATTTTTCCTATTTCCCGAGATCATAACTCCAGTGCCATGGAAATATCACCCAGTATTTCTCATTTTCCTCAATGCAATATCCCACTATTTTCCCCTTGCTGTGCCTATTCACCTATCATCGACGATTCTGACATACCAAATGTCATGATTATTGGAGACTGGAATGCTGACCCGACCGCTGCTTTTGGCCGGGAATTGGCCAAATTCTGTGATAATTCTGATTTGAGTATATGTGATGTTGAACAACTCCCATCCTCCACTTATACTTATGTTAGTGAAGCCCATTCTTCCACGTCATGGCTTGATCATTGTGTGTGCTCCGATCACGTTAGTCAATCTATTGTATCTATGGCTGTCCATTATGAATATATCACTTCTGATCATCGTCCGTTGGCATTAGCTCTCCAATGGCAGTCCTTACCTCGACTGGCCGCTGATAAAAGGGATTTCAAGTACGCTTATATTGATTGGAATAATTTGTCAGATGGTGAAATTAATAAATATATGGCTGCCACTGATTGCAACTTGGGTAATATTGTTATACCGTCTGAAGCTATTTTATGTACTGGCCATGACTGTAATGCACACTGTGATATTCTTAATCAGTACTATAGTGATATTGTGGCCGCATTGTGTTCGGCAGGTGAGGAAACACTCGCGAAGCCTAAAACTAGTAATAATTTTGTTGTTCCTGGTTGGAATGATCTTGTCAGTGACCTCCATGCGCATGCGCGTATGGCTTTTTGACTTTGGCGGGAACACGGCAGTCCAAGAAGTGGCCCCGTATCTGATTATATGCAGCGCACTAGGCGACAATTCAAGTATGCGTTACGAGCCTGTAAGCGGAACGAAGCTTCTTTGCGCGCTGATAAAATGGCACAAGCCTTCTCCTGTAATAACTCTGATGATTTCTGGAAGGAAGTAAGAGCTGCCAATTCTAAATGTATGTCACTGCCTTGTAAAGTCGATAATGCTGAGGGTGAAACGGACATAGCGTCCCTATGGAGAAATAAATTTGACACCCTCCTTAATTCTGTCCGAAGTAATGATTGTAAATCAGAGGTTTTGGAAACACTCTCGCAACCTAAACATGTTGTCACCAATGTTACATCCGTAGAAGTTGTCCATGATATTGTTAAAAACCTGAAAAAGTGTAAGTCGCCAGGTCCTGATGGACTTTGCGCTGAGCATCTGCTTTATGCTTCTCCTATTCTAATGCACCACCTGACATTCTGTATTAATGCTTTATTTTCCCATGGATTCCTTCCGAGTGCCTTAACATATGTTGTTATTACTCCTATCGTCAAAAATAAATCAGGAGACATAACGAGTTCTGACAATTATAGACCTATCGCCATAGCTACAGTGATCTCTAAACTGATTGAAATCATTATTCTGAGTAAATGTCAAAATGTTTTCCATACTACTGATTATCAGTTTGGGTTCAAGCCTGGCAGGTCCACCGACCAGCGTATTTATGTATTGAAAGAGGTAGTGAATTTTTATTGTGCACACGGTAGTCCAGTATTTGTATGTTTTCTTGATGCCAGTAAGGCGTTCGATCGCGTTAATCACTGGACTTTACTTAAGAAACTGATTAATCGAGGTGTACCCCTATATATAGTAAATTTACTGCTTGTATGGCTTAAGAGTCAACTATTTTCCGTCAAATGGGGTTCGGTTTACTCTGAGGCATTTGGCGCTTGTAATGGTGTACGACAGGGTGGAATACTTTCCCCATCACTCTTTGCTATTTACATACACGAACTTGATGTAGCTCTCTCAGAGGCCAATGTAGGCTGTAACCTTGCTGGTGTATTTATGAACCATCTTATTTATGCTGATGATCTATGTCTCATTTGCCCATCGGCCAAAGCTCTGCAGGCTCTTTTACAAATATGCGAAACCTACTCTATTTCTCATGACATTCTTTTTAACACTAAGAAAAGCGTTTGTGTTGTTGTTAAACCAAAACGCTATAAGAACTTCAGACCTCCTGTATTACTCTTGTGTGGTAATCGCTTAGACTATGTTAATTCTTATATATACTTAGGACATGTTATTACTGAAGATCTTTCCGATGATCAGGCTATCGAATGTCAGAAACGTAAACTATGCATCAGGGTCAATGTTCTCTTAAGAAAGTTCACAGCATGTACCGAACTTGTAAAAAAGGATTTGTTTCGTTCATACTGCTGCAATATTTACTGCTGTCAGCTTTGGTGCTCTTACAGCAAGAAAGGTCTCAACAAATTGAGAGTTACTTACAACAACTCGTTCAGGTGGCTCATGTGTTATAGACGTGACTGTAGCGCAAGCTACATGTTTGTGATCAATCGCATCCCGTCTTTCGGCGAGTTAATACGAAAGTCCGTTTTTCGGTTCAAGCAAAGGCTAACTGATTGTGACAATGTTATAATTTGTAGATTGCTTAACTGTGATGTTTATTTCTCGTCAAAGCTAGAAGCCAAATGGTCTGAAATTTTGCACTAGTGCTCTTATCCACATGTAAATAACTTTGGTGTAATCTGTATGGACGCCCGTTCAGTCTGAAATAAAACTATTATTATTATTATTATTATTATTATTATTATAATGTCATAAAATACAATGCCTTATATACACCCGTGCTTTCCCCAAGTATTTTCACTTGTTATTCTCTATCATATATCCAAGTAAATTCTCTCATTGTGCATATTCACACCCATGCTTCGCACTGTCTTCTGTGATCAACTCTCTTAATATTTCCCTTATTTTCCGCGATCAAATATGCTCGTATATCCCCTCGTGCCCATTCCCGCAGGATAATATAATCGAATGCCGTAGTTTCCATCATCCAGCATTCCCAGACTCCAGCCTATGTACATGTATGTTCCCTTGTGTCAATGGTAAATAATCCCTGATGCTTACTTCTCCCCATTATCTCTGATTCTATTTGAATAATCTTGCCATTTCCCCTGATCCGTATATACTATAGCAACGTAGTAATTATCAGTTAGTATGGATTTAACTAAAAGAGTGGGTTAGTAGTAATTCTAGAAAAATCTTTGAAAAGGACATGGAGTTGACGACGTGTTGATGTAGAAACTCTAGAAGGCTATTTGTTACATTTTCGTTGTGTGCCTTCGACTTGATCACGCTTTTAACCCTACCTGGCCTGGGGGGGGGGGGTTGCTCGTATCTCCGGAACGACAAAAAATTGAGAGCTGAAACTCCGTGACTTTTTAGATTATCATATTGGGGTAATTTTAAGCCTATTTGCATGACCCCGGGCCCCGAGCAGAGGATCATGAGTAAATTCAAAATGGCGGACATGTGGGGTACCTGAAAAGTGATGTTTTCGCCAGATTTCTTAAAAAATTACGCAAAAATTCAGCATGTTAATTCAACGAGATTCTATTTACTGAAACCATATGTCTTAGCATCACCAACAAACACTCCCTGATTTGTTCCCCCTCCCTCCCTTCCCCCATTAACCCTATACCAGGCCTGGGGGAGGGGGGAGGGGGGGGGGGGGCAAAATGCCCCCCTCCTACCAAACTTTCTGCGATATCTCCGGAACGCCAAAAATGGAGAGCTGAAACTTGCTGACGTTGTAGGCTATCATATTGGGGTCATTTTGAGCCTATTTGCATAACCTCACGATCAGAGGATCATGGGTAAATTCAAAATGGCGGCCATGTGGGATACCAGAAAAAGTGATGTTTTCGTCATATTTCTTCAAAAATTTTGCTTTTCTGTACGGAAAAGTGCGTAAAACTTATTTTATTTCATATCAGATTATCTTTTACTAATTTATCATGCAGTTTTTGCGAAGAAAAAACAAAAATAAAAAATTCGAAGATTTTGACCGAAAAATCGTCCAAAAATGCTCTTTTTGAAAATGACGTACATTTTC